>JAPMOQ010023706.1:1255351-1290937 GCA_026543055.1 Argiope trifasciata
AAAATAAAAATACTTCGTCACCAACATCAGTCCCATACAAGTTTTGACCAAATTTCTGGTAAGTTTAATAATACTTCGTCACCAACATCAGTCCCATACAAGATTTGACCACATTTCTGGTAAGTCTAAGCCTGATCTGATTCATTGTTCTCATAAGGAATATACTATTATAAGGAATGTATCCGACTATATGGTCAAGAGAAAATAGAAATACTTCGTCACCAACATCAGTGCCATACAAGTGTTTACCAAAGTTCTGACAGGTTTAAGCCTGATCCGATTCATCGTTCTCATAACAAGGAATGCATCCGGCTGTATGCTCAAGAGAAAATAAAAATACTTCGTCACCAACATCAGTCCCATACAAGTTTTGACTAAAGTTCTGACAGGTTTAAGCCTGATCTGATTTATTGTTCTCATAATAAAGAATGTATCGGGCTATATGCTCAAGAGAAAATGAAAATCCATCGTCACCAACATCAGTCCCATACAAGTTTTGACCAAAGTTCTGGTAGGTTTAGGCATACTCCGATTCATTGCTCCCATAATAAGGCACCGCATCTGGTAGCCCTGAACAGTTATCTATAATCTGTGTTTCAGAACTCGCCAGACGCCATTTTTGTCATTTACGATTTAACGTTTAAAAAAAACACGGGTGTCTTCCTTATTCGGGAAATAAAATACATTTCTATGATGCAGCAACTACCATGAGAGTTGTCTCACAAAAATTTAAAGAAGAAAATATGTTATGAAAAAAGAGAGAGGGGGGGGGATGAATTTTGTCATCCCATTGGTTACAGAGGAAGCGCTGAAGTTGGGAACTTTTTCAATGGATGTGTAGTGTTGCAGGGGGCATGAGAGGGGGGGGGATCGGTATTCCAGGTGTTAACCTTTCGCTAGCATTTACTTTACCGGGCATATTCCCCTACTCTTTTTATGGTCGTTTATTTTTCATTTTAGAAGGGAAAAAGTAACATAGAAGGGCGTTGAATTTTGGATGAAAACTATACGCGTGGGATTAGTGTGTTATGGATGCGTTATTTTTGTTTTTGAAGTCAGTAAGTTAAGTCTTTTTTACTGTTCGAACTTTAGTTGATTCTAACTTCGCTTTTTGAATGAGGTTTTTTAGAAAATAAGTTTATTTTTTTATTTTTAAAGGAGGGGGTGAAAATACAGTGAAGTTTATAGGAGGGAGTTCAAGCCTTGAAATTCTAATCAAATCTATGAATCAAGGACTATGAAACAGACCTAAATGGGCATATTATATTGATCAAAGCGTTCTTGAAGCGCCGTGGTAATATTGAAACAAAGGAAGAATTAAATTCAATATAAGACTCATCGCTTACACGGAGATCTGAGGAAATTAGTGTACATTTATGTTTTGCTTGGAATAAAAACTCCAACACAGCCCCAATGATAAATTCCATACTGAAATGCACACTAATTTATCACCTTTTGAATTAAATAAGCATATAAAACAAGAATTACACACACACACACACACCCTGCTAAAAAGGTTTGTGTATCCAAATAGAAATCATTCCAAAATATTTTTAAAACAAGAAATTAGTCGAAGAAAATGCGCTTAGCTCTGAGATTTCAAAAAGTTTTTTTTTAATTAAATATTTTTTTTAACATTTTGCTAGAATCTTTTCCAGGCATAATTTTAAAACTTCATAAAACTAACAAAAAGCATAAATTCAAAATCTTATAAAGAGCATACAAAATGCAATTTATGCAGAGAAATTAAATAAATATACATTTTTTAATGAAATAAAATCTCACAAAAAAAAATCCAAAACTCTGAAATGTAGTTAACTTACAAAATAACTTTAGATAATCTTTACTTCAAAAATGGAGCTTTAGAGTGGAATTAAGATTTGTATCTCTTTTATAACTGAATTAGTCTGGCATTTCAAGCAGCAGATAACTTTCCATTTGATCACTGTATTCAAACAACACATTTTGCTTTAAAAGATTTAAATTGTCTTTCAGCTGTCTGGCGAAACATAATTCATTTAAAGAATTTCTCTTTCACATACTTATTGAGATCTTTCATTTTTATATCAAAAAATTTTACTTCATTGAATACTAAAAGCATTTTTGTCTTAACTTTAGAGTCATCTTTAACTCGATGAATCAAATAATCTACAATCAGCATTTAAAAAATAAAAATTTATATATATTTTTCCTTGGAAAATTTTAGCGTTCATTTAATTACAAGCACAGGGTATTTGGCACAGGTTATTTTAATCACAATTATTCTCTTGCTCACGCAAAGTTGAAATCACAATTGATTTTGCTCATTGGCACTACTATAGTTCAGCATATTTCTAACAATTCACTTAATGCAAGAAAATTTGAAATTATAAGCAATCGCAGTCTGTAAATGGCAATTAAACAAAATCAAAATGTTGAAAAAGTATTTTATATAGAAAAATCATAATATATGTCGCGTTTCGAAGGTTAAAGTCAAATCAAACAGATTTTTTTTGTATAATAATTGTTAAATTAATACTACAGCATCGCACTTCGTCAATTTCACTAGAATTCGAAAGTATTACATGGTAAATCTATTTCTAATATGAAAAAATCTTTCGATACCTTAAAGATGACATTTTCAGCATTTTAAAACTAAATATTCTTACTGCTGTTAAAAAGTCTTCCGATTAAAAATCGATTGAATTCAAAACAGAAAATTTATAATTGAGGAATAAAATGTTTTAACGGCTTGCCTGATTATCTCGAGTTATATTTGGCTCGTATATAGTGCAATTAATTATTATCCCGAGAAAACTCAGTGGAAGCAGAATTTATCAGTACGGTTTGCTTTACCACAGTTTTACTCGTTCTGGAGAAAATGAAAGGAAAAATTCAGCTTTGACTGGCACTTTGCTAAGTTTTGTTGGCTTTGCGATTTTTTTGGCGGGACTAGTAACACGTTTTCCCTATTGTATAGAATTCGTCTGCTTGTGGATTAGTTATGAATAAAACAGGATAGTTACATTCTAAAAAAGTAAAATAATGGCGATGGTGCAAATACAGAAAGCGAAGATTTTTCAAATAGTGATTCCTGCTACTGAAAAAAAAAATCAAATCCAACAAGGCAGTGTACTTTGTGCTCCCGTAAAACAGATTCCAAAAGTAAACCAGCCCCAGTCAGAAATACTAGATACCAGTGAACAGAATGTCAAGTATGACTTTGTGTTGTTCCTTGTTTCAAAAACAATCATATATAGGCTGACATTTAACTTTTTTTTCATTCGCCCGAAATAACTCAGAATAGTAAATTAATATGTAAACTAAGAGCTTTTACACCCATAATAAATTAAGAATTCAACTTACAACCTAGATATTGAGTTTTGTTTCGTTTACATGAGTTTAATAATAAAATATTTTTAAAATGTGATGATTTTTTTTTTCAAAATAATTTGTAAAGGAAGCGGTTAAATTTATATTAATAGTAACCACTGAACTTATTGGATTAGGTTGAAAGAAATTTATTTCAATTAATCGTTAATCGACTGTATCGAAAATTCACCGAGAAATTTTGAAAAGCAACTTTATTTCGATCGTAAAATAATATCGATATCCACTGCCACAGAATGTTATTCATAAGTTAAAAAAGGATATCACTTCCAAAATAAAAATTTAAAACACGAATAATGTATACTTATTGAAATGAATATTCAAATTATCCATTTTACAACACGAAAGATGCAATTACACTAAAAACAGAATTCACTTTCAGGAAAATAGAATATAAAATGCTAAAATATTTATAATTAACCTCATCTACAGCAGACAAACGATTTTCATGTTAAAAGGCACTGCACAAAATTAGAAAGGAAGGTGTGTGTATTTTTAAAAAGTGCTATTTTAAGGTTTATACAAACAGATCACGCTTGTAACAACACCTGCAGTTCCCATCTTAAAATGCTAAAAACAAGACTCTTAAATTGTTGGGTACCATGCAAACGTTGGATATTTAAAAGAATCATAAGCATTTTATGAGCATTAAATGTATTCTTACTTTCACGAAGAAAAGTAGCAATGCCTGATTGCTTTAATTCTGAAGTTTGCAATGAGAACTTTTTTCTTAAGTTTTAAAATCGCGAAATCTAGATTATTTGTTGTTATAGTGCTTATATTGTTATTTTAATATTGTATAATCATTCTTGCATTTTTCATTATGAATTTTATTCACTTCAATTTCATATCCATTTATTACTAATTAAGTGCTAAAAAAGTGTGAACGTAAAAATTTAATTATTCTCAATATAAAACATATAATGTCAGGGATTTTCTGTGTTTCAGTCATTCACTAATTTCAGATCACAAACAAGCATAAAATAAAAGAATAAATGAAGTCAAATTTTCAACCGTTCTAATTTAGATTTGCAAGCATTAGTGATCGGATAAAATAACTGAAAATTCAATTAAAAAAGAAGATTTTTCTAATTAGAAATATAATAGCATGATAATGTCTAAAATTATTTTTTTTATTTACTCTTAATGATGTGGAAGAGATAAATTTTCAATGCATTTAATATTGTAACGGCATCACTTGTGGACAAAAAACCTTTAATTAAAAGAATGAAAAGTATTATGGTAAAACATAATTAATGTATTTTGAAGCACTTATAACAGAAAAAACATTTATTTCAGATTACAGAAAATACAACAAAAAAATAAAGCAAATATCATTGGAGAACTATTACTATTATTATTAATGATATTTTAAAGAAACATAAAAATTATTAATATGCGATTACATGTTCTAAAATAATTGAGGGACAATGTTAAAATTTTAATTAATTTTTAATTAAAAATTTTATAACAATTTTATAAACTCTTGCTTACTAAGTACATACTACCAAGAAGTTAATTCCTCCAAAATTTGGTAGTTTTCCAAAATCGAACTATTTTTCTTATCTTCGCACGGTTTTCAATCGAGAATATGACAGTCTGCATATAATATGCAAGTCAATAAACATTATCATGCTCTAAAAAATACAAATACATTTGAATGCTTTTTAAATTTCTAAGTCAATTTAATATAAACACATTTGAAATTTCTAAAAGGTTTCTAATGCAAGAAAAAATAAAAGAAAACACAAGTAAAAAAGGATTTTCAAAAACTCACCTTGCATTTAAACTTTCAAACCATTTTCAAATTGTGTGAAATCTTTTAGAATGAAAAGAAACAAAATTCAAATCCCACACAAAATTCTCAAGAATAACTTCACATAGATATGATTTCGCAGTTGAGACGAATTCATAGCAAAAAAATGCCAGCACATCAAATACATATTTAGAAATGCTGCTATCTAAAAAGAAATACAGTTATCCATCGTTGAATCACTAGAATGACAGTTTTCTTTCTTATAATTCAGGTTTTAACAATTGGTTCCACTTATAATATCAATGTAAAGATTAAGCGAGAATTTTTCTCAAGAACCTTTTCTGTTCCAACAAATCAAAGATTCTTTTGATGCAATCCTACAGGCAACTTAAAAGCAATTAATCATCCTCTAGCATAAAGTTGGGAAATAAATAAACAAAAATCTGCTTCATTTAACACAATTCTTTCAAATTCAAGGCAAAGAATAATAATACTAACATAAAAAGCTTCCACTTTAAGTTTGTTTCCAAACGAAACATATTCTAATGCATAATATGTTTAAAATATGCAGGAGTCTATTATTCAGAAACAAATACAAATGAAAATGAAAACAAAGCTGCTTACCATACGTCAATCTATTAATCCTTAATTAACAATTAATTCATACATAAGTATCCAAATTAGGCTTATCCCACCATTGGTATTAGAAGAGCTTTCACTACGATGGGAGCTTCAAGCCACCCACATTTAGAGCAGGGCACACAAGAACTAAGTCTATTGATCATTCCGAGTGTCATCCAGCCACCGGACACCACAAGCCCCAGGGCGTGTCTCCGTCCACGCCATCGGGAGGAAGCCCGCCACCAATCCAGCAGGTGTGGGCATATCCTTTGCCGGGGCTAATAAGCGACGAAACGCAGGGAAGTCCTACGCGGGCAGGGCCATCTGCTGTACTGGTACAGAGCGGTGAGTGAAACAGACATATTTCGCTCATACAATAGTGTGCCTCCTTGCGCTCCATCCCCCTACCTTGTCCACAGTTATTGTAATCCCCCTGCCAGGTGGTACCACTTTTTTTATTATATGTTTTTTACGAAATCTGGAATCCTCTCCCCCCTCCCCTGCCGGTGAGTTCTTTGTATAGCTGTTGTGCATAAGGGTATTGCAGAGCCAAAGAAGATCTAGAGGAAATGGGTTATGGAACGCAAGAGGGAAATTGCATGTGCATGTGTTTCTCTTTCGTTGTCACTCTCTCTCGTTTTTTTCTTCCAGTGTGCATTCCGGATGATAGCATCTATATATCATCTGCTTTCACTTAAAAAAAAGCATTGTAATCGTAAGATGGTGAGAAAAATGTTTAAAGTAGAATTAGGTGCTTGAGCTACAACAGAAAGAATTTTATTCTTTAAATGTATAGAAAATTACATTTAAGGTACTCGACTGCGTTCGAAGGAAAAATTTTGAAAAATTGGATTTAAAAAAAACTATGCATGGGTTTTGGATGTATTGTCGATAATAAACACTATAAATACAAAAACAACTATTTGAAAATATAATATATTTTGAGAAATGGTAAAATGTGAAGTAAATTTTAATGAAACTGAACCAAAACGGTTAACACTCTACACAGCATTGCAATACAGCAATTCTATTTGTCTTTGAATACAATTTATAGAATGCAATGGAGCAAAAGCCAAGAAAAATTTAGAGATGTAAAGTAATTATGAGTAAAAATATGCGCATATATGCATTTTTACCATAAATTCACAACTTAATTTTTCTAAAAACACCTATAAATGAAAAAGTATTTCACCAACAATAAAATTTTTGGTTCATTTCGTTACCTACATTTTTTTAAAACACACGCTGAAAGTTTTACATAAATACCTCATTTACTTTTGGGGATATCATGTTAGCAGTAGAGAATTTTTATGAAAATTAAAATTTTGAGATAATTGAAATTAAAGATACATTTTAGATGAAAAATATGTGGCCCTGGATGATAGGTAAGGCCTTCCTTTTTTTAGAAAAGATAAACTTTTTTGGGAAGATAAAAGTAAATAATAAGAATTTTAAAAAACAATCGCCAATGTGGTCGATAACCAGTGTTTTAAACGCAGTCAGATACCTTAAATATAATTCTTTAAGTAGAATTTCGCATTTTTATTCTCTAAACATGTTTTTAAAGGGAAATTTCCAGTTGCTAGAATAAAACATTGCAGATTATGCTTTAGGCTTATTTGTCTCGTCTTTTATTTCAGAACGATTTTGCATCATGAAAATTGCGGAAAGAATGCCGCCATAAAAACATAATGAACAAATTATTTCCGACACTGTCCGTGTTCAATATAAAACAGAGTACATTACTCAACTTTGCAAAAAGAATGCAAGGTTAAAAAACATATTGAATATAATATTTCTGATACAATGCTCAATGTTAAATAGTATACATCGGGCAGATTTGAAGAAATAATACTAGCTTAAAAACATATTGAACAAGTTATTTTCGACAGTTCACAATTTTTCAATTTTAAACAGTGTGATTAATGCAAATTTCAGAAATAATGCCAGCTTAAAAACATGTCGAAGAAATTATTTTCGGCACACTTTCTGTATAAAGCAGCACACAGGTTAAAAAGGTGCATTGAAGAAATTATTTTCGGCAGTTTACATTTCCAGTATAAAGCAGTGCAAGGTTAAAAAGGTGCATTGAAGAAATTATTTCTGACAATGTATAATGCTCAATATAAAATAGCGTGTATCAGGCAAATTTTCAGAAAAAATCCAGCTTAAAAACTATTGGAGAAGTTATTTTCGACAGTTAATGTTCAATAAATAACAGTCTGAGTCATGCAAATTTGCGGGGAAAAAAACGCCAGGTAAAAAAAAATGTATTGAAAAAACATTATTTCCCACATGGTACAACGTCCAAAACAAAACAGTGCAATTTATACCGATTCATCAATAATAACGGAAAATTTTTAGGACCAACACATTAATTGAAATATGCATAGAAATTCTTATACTGTTATAAATACTTACAAAATAAACACTAAAAACTGAATATTTAATTTATTGAATTACTGAACTGAATTACATTTACGAATCTACCAAAAGCAACCTTTTCCAAAGCTAAAATATTACGACATACACTCGATTCTTATGCAGCGATTTTATTATTCCAGAGGATACAGTTAATAAGTAATATCGTTAACGGTGTTATAAGGCATGCGTACAACAAAATTATTTGTAATTTAATTTATATATGTAATTCCAAGACGATTTTGATACTCTTGTTATTTTTAACAACAGAAAGATCTCCCAAAACTAATACATTTTAAATAATGTTCATATTAAAAACTACATAGAAAACACAACAATTCCATACATTTATGAAATATATTCCAAAAATTTTGTTTGGGGTCTTTTGGCGCAAGAGCTCTAATTAACAGTAAAAACTATCAAGTCAAGAATGATTAAAATACAGCTGTGAAATATATAATTAAACTCTGATAATGTTTAAATAAGAGAATAACACCATATAGACTTTAAAAATGCGACAGTATAAATAGACTGTTTTAAAAGCAATGCAAATAGTGATATTGAGAACCATTAACTAATGAAATTAACTGGATCGGATAATTAACTAAAAACACGCTGTCTAGACAAGTCTTGGAAATATTATTTATAATTACAGAGTGAAATAATACAAAAAAGTATGATAAATTTATAGAAAAAAAGCTATGTGAAAGATTAAAATAGAAAAAGTTTTATAAATCGAATACTTAAAAAAAAGTTAAAATTTCTCTTGTAAATAGAAGAGTATTGGCGATCAAAAGAAGTCAAATTTTTATAGTAGGCATTTTTAGAATAAAGGCAAATGAAAATTAAGGTGAAAGAGGGATCAATTAAAATATTCTAATAACAAAAGGGAATTAATCGCAAAAATTCTAATGTAAAAAATTATATATTAATTGATATATTCCCTGTTGTTAGGGATTAAAATCCTTTCATGCATAATATTTTTTACGTAAAAATTACTTTTGTATAAAATATTATTAATATACGAAATCCTTTTATTGAGTAAAATCGTCTACTTTTAATTAAAATTCTAATATCAACTAAACAAGATGATTTTTTTAAACTACCAATAGTTCATAAATTATTAATATCTGCTACTTAAGAACTGCACATTTTTTTTTCCAAATAAAGAAATATATAGAAAAAAAATTGTTTTCTTTTAAGAAATTGGCTTAAGCTTAGTACCGTAAAAAACGTTATTTCAAAACCAATAAAAATATTATCAAAGAACGTATTAAAATAAAATATAATTTTAAGAATAATAGGTAGAGTAGTTCAAAGCATAAAAGTGGGCCCTTTTCTTTATTTCTAATTTATTGAATACTCAAACAATTTTTGTACTTGGTAGTGATGTTCTTTCTCGTACTTGATATAATAAATGTGCAAAATTTGATTTAATTCGTCCTAGTTGCTTCGAATGAGATGAAAAACAAACGTCCATACAAACAAACGTCTAAACATATCCACAATGAGTTTTACAGTATTAAGGTATCCGACTATGTTCGAAGAAAATTTTTGAAAAATTAAATTTTTTAAAACTATTTAAAATTATAGTTTTTGGTTGTATTGTCAATATAATACAAAATACTATACATACAACAAAATTATTTGAAAATATAAAATATTTTGGGAAATAAGAAAATTTTGCGGAAATTTTGCGGAAATTTAACCAAAACGGTTACCATTCTACAAAAAATTTTGATGCAGAAATACACGATACATTCTCTTAATGTGGTAATTTGTAACCAAGAAAATATAAATCAACAATACTATTACCGCATAAACCATAACGACCAGCAATCGCCATGGCTCAGTTGGCAGAACATCTCGTTTAATTCTTAGCACTGCAATATTTTCTCTCAGGCACTATTCAAGACAGTGCACCATTTTGTCGTTTTATTTAATTATTTTCTTAAATTTTAACTGTTAAAAATACTTGAGAGCAGTAAAAATATAGAGATTAATCTTCCAGGAAAATTAAATTAAACAATTCATATATATTAATATTTCTGCGCAATAAACAAGTCCTCTTATTCGGCAAATATTTATGCATCGAATTACTTTTCGGAGAGCTAAAGGTTAAGATTGGTACGAATCCCAATCACTGTGTTTTATCAAAAGACTGAAAGCCTTTTATTTAAATTGCTATCTAAGAGGTTCTAGGTTTTTCTTAAATATTCAATGACTGATTGACTGATTTCAATTTTTTTGGCTCGAGAGTCGTTTTTTGGCGATACTGCGCCATCTATATGGTAAAGTAGAGCATTTTTAATTATTAAAATGTTATGTAAATATTAAAATTAGATGAAAAGAACTATGAATATAATGTAATTTTTGGCGACACTGAGCCATCCATATGTTAAAATAGAGCATTGTTAATGATTAAAACTTAGTGTAAATATTCAAATTAGATGAAAGAGCTATGAATCTAATGTAATGTGTATAAAAGCTAAGTCTCATCAGTGATGGATAAATTCTCATTCTCGTACTGTAGCGAGTTGATTCGATCTTATAAGCTTGATTGTTTATTTAAACTAAAGGCGTAGTTCTTTACATCTTCGTGATTATATTAACCGTGATTATGTTAGTGAGAAACAATAGCTTAAAAGAGAAATCATTAAAAATGCTTTAAAATTGTTCAGAAAAATTATATTCGAACTTAATAGATATAGAAATAATTTTCCTTTAATCTGAACTTAGTTCAAAAAGATCGCTTTCGATCATACATAACCATTCTAAGAGATGTCTACTCTACATCTCGAAACAACCCATTACTGGTAAATAGCACGGATTCTCAACCAGCGTCTCCGCAATGCTCTGGCCAATTCCACGTCCAGTTTCAATAATTTCGAGTAATTTTAATTCCTTTTACTGTCAGACATTTGCAATGATAATAAGGGGATCTAAATCTTATCGCAAATACTTGAGCAGTTTCGATATTTCGCTCGTCTCAGAGAAATGCGACCGCCAAGCGTGACTTTTGAATATTTCTGAGGGCCTTATCCATTTATTCCGTATTATTATTTTGAATCGGAGATCAATAGGAGAGATGTTTGACAGGAAGAATCGAGGGCTTAAAGGAATGAATAGGCGCCAAAGATGCAATGCAGAATTGAAACTTTTAAATTGTACAAATAAAGCATTATTAAATTTTCATATATTCAGCATCGCAAATCTGGATTTTGATATTCAATTGTGACACGTTTTCCAATATATTTAGAAAAATGTACATATATAGACCGTAAATGACAGAAAATAAAACAAATAAATTTAATTGAAACAGTTTTTAAAGAGTACTCATTGCAAGAAAGGAGAATAGAAAAAAAATTATTGACTTAAAAATTATGAAATGTTTTTAATTATATACATATTAGGACATAAATACGCCAAATAATTTTTTAAAAAAAATTGTCTTTAAATAAAAAATATATTTCTTAAAAAAATTAATTGATTTGAAAATTTTTTAAACCCCATGAGCGTATAACCTATATTGAAAAGTAGTTCAAAGAATAATTATTCGCATAATACAAGGACTTGTTTATTGCTCCGAAATATATTGAATTTTCATGAAAAAATAATTAATCTGCATCATCTTACCACTGTAGGTATTTTTAACAAACTAAATTAAAATATAAATAAAAAATGTCAAAATAATCGTCTTGAATGGCATATTAAGAGAAGATATTTGAATGCGAAGTGTTAAAACATTCTAGGAAAAATAAGTTAAAATCCTTACTCTTAACTTTTCCTTATTAACGTACAAAATACATTTTGAACAAAACAGGATATTATTTTTTAGAAATACTTTGATGTGAACACACTGAAAAATTTTTTTAAATGAACATGGGAACAATATGCCTTTTGCCCCTTGTAAGTTCCCCTTTTATCGAAAATAATGAAATGCAATTTATTTATCCTAAATATCTGTTTGAGGAATATATTTGAATACATTTCGTTTAGGTTTATAATCACTCGAAAAATTTCACATTATACATCGCTGTGTTTGGAATTAATTATTTGTAAAAGAAAATATTATCTTGACTAATCCATAAGTTTGACTTTCATCATCAATCAACTTTGATATCAGTCAATATGTACTGTGTTTTCAAAAACACGGTTTCTGTAAAATTGTGATTTTTTTTACCGTTTCTCTACAATTTTTCTATACGAATTTTCTTCGTTTGCCACATTTTTTGGATAAAATGAAGATTTTCCAACTAGACGCAAAAACACATCTCCATAATGATGTTACTTTAACAACTCAAATTTCTTCATTCAGATATGATTTTGTTGCATAAGATTACAAGCATACGCTTTACATTTATATTTGTTTACACGAACAGTCGAACAATTTAATCGAATGATTGATTGATTTAAAAAACAAATTTTTAAGACAAATGTTCACAGAACAATTGCATCTCAAGAAGTGTAATGGAAATAAGTACTTATTAACAAAAGAAGGGGAAAAAACATTCACAACAAATCCTATAAATAGGAAAAAAAAATCGAGGAAAGTATTTTCTAACAAAAGAACATGAAAAAAATATTCCTTGTATCATAAGTGTAAATTTCGAAAA
Organism: Argiope trifasciata; assembly: GCA_026543055.1. Classification (NCBI taxonomy): domain Eukaryota; kingdom Metazoa; phylum Arthropoda; class Arachnida; order Araneae; family Araneidae; genus Argiope; species Argiope trifasciata. Next base: position 1,268,135 of record JAPMOQ010023706.1, read on the forward strand.
GAATATTCACTTCAGAAAAAAAAGAATATAAGTGTCGAATTAAAAGTCTTTATTCCTACTTTGCAAACTATTGTTTTGAAAAAAATAAACTTTTGTGCGCCCTTGCCACTTGCCAGAGGCGAATTTGGGGGGGAAAATGCTGTTCAAAGCAGGATCACGAGTTTAAACGGCAATTTCGCTTCTTAAAACTACTTTGTTTAACTTCAGCTTAAAACACATTACAATACAGTACCTAACAGTTATGTTTAAAAATGAGCTATGTTTAAACATAAACAATTATTTTAACTTCAGACATTTCACTGAGTAATATTTTTTCAATTTGAATGCTTTTAAAAAAAATCAAGAAAACTATGGAAGAAGTAGCCGTAATATACAATATAATTTTAATATCGTCACACCTCTTAAAAAATAAAAGAAATAAGAAGTTGTAGACCGAAATATCGTGAATTTGCATATTAAGAGGCATTTTTTTTAAATCATTTGCTTTTTTAAAATCTATAAAAAGTTATTCAATTGAAAGAAAAAAAATAGCATGGAAATAAAACTGATATCATTACAATACGACTATCAAAATTTTAATATAGTATTAAAATATTTTTTTTGCGATAACATGTTCCGAAATTATTGAAAAAAAAATTAAATTTCTATTAAATTATAAAAAAGTATATTAGATATTTTAAATTAAAAATTTTATTAATGAGTATAATTTATCAAAGGAATAAATATATACCCAAATTTGACAATTCTAGGTTCAATAACTTCGTCTAGTAGTAAGTTATGATTGATTGTTGAATTGCGTATCGCATAATTTATGGATAGCGTGTCAGTCTAAAAATAAAGTCACGTTAAAATAAGTCTAGAAAACTGATATCAGTAAGTGAACTTTCCTTAAATTGATTCGCTTGTACCAGCATAAAATATATCATGCAACCTCGTAAAATAAATTTTTGGTATTTTTCCGTTATACGGGCGCAACGAAAAAATCGCCAAAGAGTCGCCAAATAATCATTAATGGAAAAAAAATGCAAAATTACGTCACATTTTATGTAGTTACATTTGGCGACTTTGTTCGCGTTTTGTTCACATTGGCGACATTGGCTTTGTTATTCGTTTCGCAATTAGACTCGCGTTTGGCTCACATTGGCGAAATCTTGCGCTCCTATAACCAATACCCAAGTATTCAATTTTTAAAAAGTCCTGTTGTTCTGAGGAGATGTCGGTATCGTCGGCAAAGCGTGAGCAATAATTAAAGATTCACCTGTTCTTCAAGCCAGTGATATATTGGTGATTTTAGGAAATAGACGCTCGTAATTTCTAATTGAACTGATTTGGCATTTCAATTTTTAACACATGCATCTGAAAATGCGATGCATCTACAAAAGCAATGAAATCTCTGAATTTTTCTCGAAATAAAGTTACTACATCACATATTTTCATCATATCTCTTTCTAATAATTTATTAAACATATATTTTTTTAAAAAAAAATCTTAGGAAAATTGTATAATTTAACTGTGCATAGTTATATTCCGATTACGTTAAAATGCGAACAGAAACTTTTTTGAACAAAATGGCAATAACGATATGACATAGATAGATTCGAAAAAAATTTGGGACTGAACAAAGGGTATACATGATCAACAATAGATAAGAGATTTTACCATGAAATTTCGATGTTACCCCAAAAAATTTTGTTTTTAAGTAGAAGGAGGGTTTTTAAAACTATTTTCCAATCCAAATTACGCATTGCACAAAGTTATGACATTACATGATACATAGAAATATTTATTAAAACAATTTGAATTATATCTTTACTATTCTGTTTTAAGCCTTCCAATTTTTTTAGTTTGTTGTTAAATTTTGGCACAATATATAATTTTTTAACTACAACGATGGCTATAACTTTTTACATTATAAATTATACACTCCTTTTTTATAATATCTGGACATTGGTTACGGTTGAGAAAAACTTTCATATCATCATCGTATATTAAATATTTAAATTCTGCAAGTTGATATCTGAAATCGTTGAATCTTGATCGATTTTCTATTCAACATTACATATACCTTCCATCTTACCATTTTCATGTCAAAATATATTAGATAAATAACAAAGAGGGAAAAAGAGAAGAAGAAAAAATGTTTTTGGACAAAATATATATATGTTTTTTTTTTAAATATGGCCAAATGTTTTTTTTTTTTTTTCTTATTTAAAGCAAGATTGGAAAAACCCTTGCTTTAAAAACCAAAAATATGTTAAAATATTTTTAAATAATGAAACTTTTAATGATGGCAACGCCTAGAATAAAAAAATAAATAAAAGAAGGCAAATTCTGAAGTTCCGTTTCGATTAATCAGTTCACTTTCAAACAGGCCGTCATTAAATCCGGGAACCTAACAGACCAGTACGAATCCAGACATGCAGTTCGCAGGCATTGCCAGACTTAATTTCACAGCCGGTTAACAATTCCGCCGGTGCCAATCGTTAAAAGAACAACATGGCGGGTGAGGCAGCCATGATGGTTTTGTTTTTAGTGAGTCTCTTCCCCCCCACCCCCACAGCAAATAATGGAAAGGAGGGGGCGACGAAGTGGCCGAATGAAAGCCGACTTAACGGCCAATAAATCCGTTCGACCGTCAGGTTAACGCGAAGCCGCGTGAATTTATTCGATGGAACCTCTTATTTAGAAGCTGGCAAGGCTGTCCGAAGGGCTGCCCACGGATGATTAACTTCGGGTCTCTGTTGTACCGGCTTGTTTTTTCCGCACACTCACCAGGGCACGGTGATGCCATCGATTAGGGACCAAAAGAAATCTCTGCTTTAAATTGGAACGAGTCATCTTGGATAGAACGAGGCGCCATGGATGCGCTAATCATCAGCTTTTCATATGAGAAGGGCACTTTCTAGAAAGTTTTATTTATTATGTTTTTGATTTGTTGATATGGGGATTTTTCAAGGTTGCAATGAGGTAATTTCAAATCGCACGCCTGAAATAACATAATAAGCTTTGAATAATAATTATAATGAGTGTTTAAACCAATGTGTTCGAGCTCATTTCTCCATCCCGCCCAATCATATCACCTGATTCCATGTAATCACGTGACTCAATGCAATCACGTGACGCGAGCTGTTTGTGTATTTATTACTGTGCTGTTCTGTTTGTATTGTTTTGTAATAAAACCTTGTGTTTAACAAGGCGCGGTTATTTTGAAGAGTAATATTTTAGAGTTCATTAACAATATGAATGTGTTGTGAGGAGTAACTAATATGGCCCGTCGATGTGTTGTGTGTGGAATTAACACAATGTTTCTTCCTTTATCCTTTCCTGCCCTATATGCGAAGCAAGCAAAGAAAAAATATTTTAATCATCAAAAAATTCGTAATAAATATTTTAGCAAATCTCTACTTTCCAGACCACATTGAATCCAAAAAATATTTTCCAACTTATCTCTCTCTCTGTCTGTGAACGCCATAACTCAAAACTGCTTTGGACTGGACAGATCAAATATGGCATATAGTATATATAATGTCTGTCCATTTTTTGACGTTAAATTTATCCATAAGAAGTCTGTCTGTCTGACTGAATATAAGTTAACCGATAAATGAAGAGAGTTAGATGACAATGTTAGATGTTGGTTTGTATTTTCACAAGCACGAAGACGCAATAAAATAAAAATGATATGGCTTAAATATTTATGATTTTCAGAGCATAAGATTTTCTTGACTATAATTGTAATTCTGTGTTAAACTTCGGTGTCAATCAATTGGGAAAAAACGCATCCAAAATATACCTTCAGTTTTCTGGTTCATGTGTATGGTCGTTAAAAAAATCAATAAAATAGCAATTAATAAGCTCTTTTGTAACTATTGATTAATTGTGAGATAATGCTCATCCATTCATTACGATATTTATAAAATTATGAAAATAACTGCTTCAATAACATTTTGTGCACAAGTGGATGCTGGGAAGTACTAAGATGTAATTGATAAAAGAAAAATGCATATTCACACAATTAAAAACAATTCTTGTTCTAAATTGTCATTAAAAGAAGGGCCTCGTAATGTTAAGTGTTTAGACTGCAAACTATCAAATTCTGCCTTGGATGCACTTTTATTGACGTAATAGCCAGAACTGGTTAAATAATGCCGAATATAATTACAGAAAAAGCTCTTTATTCGCGTGGTATATATTCCATAAATATGCCGTGGGATTATAGGGAATATATTCCTAGATGACAAAATTATATATATATATATATATATATATATATATATATATTTATATATATTATATAAATTAAAACAATCAAAACCCATTTCTTGATCAACAAAAATTAAAACGAAACCAACTAGGTCGAAATCGAAATTAAAACTCAATTCAGAATCAAACGCTAAAAGTTCACAAAATGAAAGGTAAATGAATAAGAACCAATTAATGAAACAAATCCAAAATACTATATCCAAAGAATTATTTAAATGAAACAGAAACAGAAGTAACCACGGTAACGAAACCAAAACCGGAATCGAAACTAAAAATCATTACTGATTCAAACAAGTTTTAAAATGTTTTTAAATCAATCATTGTATTTGGAGAGCGCAAATGCAGCTACAACTAAAATACAAATGAATATAAATTAATTAACAAAATAAGACAACCGAATCAAAACAATAATCAATGGAAAAAAATAGTCAATAGAAAAAGAATCCGGCCTGAAAACTTCGTCAGGGGCCACTTTCTAGCAAGGATTCCAAATAAGGGATTTTTTCTGTGAGGCATCGGTGGACAATGGTCAAAAGTATTGACACCTCGTGACCCGAAAATCCCCCGAAAATGAAGGCAAAAGAGACATACCAATTTTAACAGCAAAAGACAAAAACAAAGCAAAACATTAAAAAGCATCAACAAATGAAACCAATATATATATAAAAAGTAAAACTACATAAGAAAAATCACAATTAATGACTGAAATTAAGAAAACCAAAAGTGTACAGACCTAGCCGCGAACAACCGTTCTTCCTTTCCAATAATAATACTACAGTGTAACTAAAGATAAATGGGATTTATTAGCGCCATCTATTTCACTAATATTTCATTATTTCTTTTTTTATTAAAATATTGATAATGCAGTAGTTTTTGGGAAAATCATTATTGTTTAAATTTTTAATAAAACTATTTGTTGTTTTTTATAAAAGAAATTTTGTTATTACAAATTGTTTTAATTTTATTGAATTGTGAGAAAATTAAATTTTTGAAAATTTTAGAGTTAAGATTAGAGTGATAATTACAGAGTTTAATTATATTAAATTTGAATTCGTCTCTTTTATCATAAATACCGACTATTGTTTTATCATTAGCAATTTCGATCCTCAAATCCATATAAGTAGCTTCAAGATTATCTCTATTTGTTTCTGTTAAAGTTAATTCTTTGGGATAGCAGTTAGTAACAATATTGGTATTATCTAAGTTAATCAAAATTAAATCATCAATAAATCTCCATCCGTTTATTAAGTAATTATTAATTATTTTTTTTCTCGTAATAATGTAGGAAAATGTTGGCTAAAGCACTTGAGAAAGCTGTACCCATTGGAATACCCTTAAGTTGTTTATAAAAATCAATACCATTGAAGACATAATTTTCGGTAATATTAAAATTGCATAAAACCAGCCAGTTATGTTTATATGGGTTAGGTTATGTTCATATATATATAATTTCATGTTTATTCATTTTTCTTATTCATGCTTCCGGTGGATTATTGTATTCAATTGAGTCGTCTATTCTATATTCGTATAATTTGCTCCAATCTTTAATCGTGTCATTAAAATGGATAAAATAGTCTTTGAGATCTGCCTTCTTTGCGTCAGATTCAAACGAATCTTCGGAATGAGGTGAGTAAATTTTCACTTCTTAATCATTAGTTCTACTTTATTTCTTAGTCGTTAATTCTACAAATATACTTTATTCATTGAGTAATAAGGTTGCTTTCAATATGTTTGTTTATATTCTCAAAAACACCAATCGCGGCGAAGGCGGCTTAGGTCAAAGTCCTCGGCGATATCATTTAAGAACATACTTTAGGCAAAGTTGTAATAGGATCTATTTTACTTTTTTTATGAGTCCATTTGACGGCATTTAGAAAGGATATTGGGTTGGATACCTATTGGAATTCTCATGTATGTACTTATTAGATCCACGAATAAAGAAATTTTTAGCCGCGAATATAGGAATTGGGTCGCATTTTTTAAATCCGCGAATAGTGAAAACGCGAATGAAGGAAGCGCGAATAAGGAGCTTTTACTGTATTAAAAGGATAAATCTTTAATCAAATTTATGTTAATATCAAACTACAAAAAAACTTTAAAATTGATGGTAATAAAATTTTTAAAAAACTGTCTACCAAAGCGATTGAAATAATTGAATTAAAACAGCAAATTTTTATGCATTTCGAGAATACGACCCGAGATATTCCTTATTTCTCATAACATACTCAAGCTGAAGCGGGACTCAAATCATAAATTTCCCAAGAAGAAAAATAAACTACTTTATAAAACTATATTTCATCGACAGCACAGTAATGCCAAAGGTCCCCCTCCACCAACAGCACGAAGACATAAAAGAAATTTAATGAATTTCTGGCAAAATAAATGCACAAATCAATAGGCGTAATATATATTGCTTACCCTCCGCTGCGAGCTTTCGGAATCTCTTCCGTCCTCTATTCATTAAAACACGCTCTGAGGCAAAAGAATTCCTTTGTCGAGGGGAGCAAGCTAAGCATCCATTGACTTTTCTCCATCGAACAAACCGCAATGCTTGAAAAGGATACGATGCTGCAGCTGAAAGCTTGTTAACCTGGAATTTAAAAGAAAAAGATACTTTTAAATAACTTTCGGAAGGAGTCGTTCACATTTGCAACGCCAAATTTTATTTTTTAATGAAAAAAAAAAATCTTTGTTTATTCTTCTTTTTTTAAATAAATATTTAGAAGTAGTTTTGAAAACAACATAAAGATGGATGGTACGCAGAAAATATACGATCGAATATTTTTTTTAATATTATAAAAGTGTAAGATATCCACTCCCCGCCCTATCTTCACTTCAAATGTTAGGATATGGTGCAAAGTACTTTGATGTTTGAATTCGATTAGAAAGAGGGAGAATACCAATGACTATTTTTTAAGTACGATATTTCACTCATGATTAAAAAAAATAATTACTGATGAAAAATATATGTTCTTATCAGAGTTTACAAAATTTTCTTTTTCGGTGGGATATCACAGACACTCATTTTATTAAATTCCTTATTTTCAGAAAAAAAAAGATACAATCATCTATTTTTTTTTCACTTTCTTAAAACATAAGATTCTTATTTAACTTCAATCAAAAATTTTAAATTAAGAACATACATTTTTGTTTAATAAGTATTTAAAATCATTTGAAAGGTGTATTTTTATAAAGATACTCAGCATTTAAAAGAAATTTTTGCAAGAATTTGACAATTAATTTCAACGGTAATAGATTTCATTTAATTCAATTTCTGCGACAATATTTAAAAAAATTCTGCATATTTTTATAATATGCAACACGGGTTTTTACGATCAGAAACATTAATTAATTACATAGACAGCAAATAATAATATATTATCAATATATATCATTATATATTCATATTTTAATGTGTGTTAATTATTAATATCTTATTGATACACATATTATATTATAAAAATATACATTAATTAATAATATATAATTATTCTTTGGAATATATAATAATACGATCGAAAACATTAATTAAATAAAATAATAAAATGCATTAAAATGCAATAAAATAAATAATGCAATAAAAAGAGTAAAAGCGAAAAGTCAGTCAATTAGCTACTGACTAGATATTTTCCGTGGGACGAAGGGAAGTTACATACAACATCTATGATGTATATATATGCAAAATTTTGAAGTGCAGTTTAAATTATGTGCTAATCTTATCTATAAATTCTTTTTCATTAAATATTTATAGCTGTTTGTAATCGCTATATTCATTTTAAATTACCTTGTACATACAAAATTAAAAATAACACTTTCGTGAGTTGAAAATTGTTTGCCATGGAATGCTTTTCGCAACTGCATAGATTACATATATAAAAAAATATATGAAAACGCGAAAATATTTTTAATCTTAACACTAAATCATTAAAATCTATGGGATCAACACTTTTCTGCACAAACAGTGCATTAAATCATGTTTTTAGAACATAAAGAAAATATTTTTTAAACAAACTTCAAATGAAAAAAAAAAAAGGAAAGGAAAGACAATCAGAAATTTCTTTAAATAAAAGAAAAGAATTCAAAAGACTTTTTTTACCTTAATGCAATAGCTAATTGCCTTTTAGTTAAACTATTAAAAGCCGTCAAATTTATTTACAACAGCACATTAACTTGAAAAATTACACCATTAACAAAATTTAAAAATCAAAGTTTTACCCCCCGAAGGCAATACTCGCTGCTGCAAACCATTCATTATAATTAATATGCTATATATCAACATTTTGAATGCAGTGAGTGCTAAATAGGATCGGGAAGTTCCTTAACTTAAGAATATCATGGTCGCCTGAAAATTTTTTTTCCCATAAAATCTTCATGCATGCATTCATGAACACGTTTTAGAAAAACATAATTTAGTACTAAATTTTTGCAGGCCATTTTATGGTTAATTGTGTGCAAGTTGTGTGGCAAATAAATTAAAAAAGATTTTTTTTTTTAAATTTGCAAACGAATAATGCTTTCCGAAAAAGAATGCGGAAACTTTTCAATAAGAACAAAAACCAGTGAAATGTCTTATTCCGATTGACTGGTGCAAAGACTTTTGATATATAAATTTTCAAATGATAGTCAAATGAAAATAATTGATTATTTTTAATGATCTATTGAATTTTTATTTAATTCCCTTCAACGAAATTTCAAGATGTTTATTATTATTATTATCACTGATGCGCTTTACCTTATCCCCTTTTTTTCCTACTAAAAGTTATTTTCTTATTGCAGCATTGAATCTTAATTAACTCCAACCCCCCCCCACAAAAATCAATATTATCATTGTATTATCACTATCATTATTTTTATTGAGACAGCAAATATCGATTTGACTTCATTGCACAAAAGTTAATGAAACACTTTACAATGTCCTTTTTATTGCAAAAAAAAAAAAAAAAAAGTTAGAAAATACGCTTTTTTTTTCTTTTTGACTTTTTCAATTACAGTTTGCGAGGACGACTTTCCGACAGAATCGCAACAGAATGATGCTAAAAGGTAATTCGATGTTTAACTTCTCAAATATGAATAATCCTTAAGCCATTATAGAATTGCATGTTTTACCAACAGGCTTTGCATTTATAATTTTGAAGTGTGTGTGCGAGTGGATTACTTTAACCTCAGACGAATAAAATTTTTAAAAAATGACCATATCATATCAAAAGAGACGCGAATTCAAATCACCATAACATTTTCACTTCAATTTAACGCTTTGAACATAACATTAACAATTTGATTTAATTTGTCTAAATAATGCACCTTTCTGCGCAATAATATTACATTATAATGCAAGATACAAACTTCCTCATAATAATCAAATCCTCATAATAAGAAAATATAATAATCATAACATAATAATCAAATTAAACTTCCTCATAATAATCAAGTCCTCATAATAAAAAAAGTATAATAACCATAACATAATAATCAAATCAAACTTCCCCATAATAAGAGGAAAGCCAGTTCATTTTTTCCATCCAGCATTTTTTATTCATCATATCATTAATTTTCTATTAATTATACATTCTGTCATTATTTTCTATCGTTTTTATACATTCTGTCGTTATTTTCTATCGTTTTTATACATTCTGTCATTATTTTATATCGTTTTTTTTACATTCTGTCATTATTTTCTATCGTTTTTATACATTCTGTCATTCTATTTTATTCAATTTCATATAATTGTCAATACTGAGAAGTCAAAAGGGTTGATAGAAAAACATGCCAAGTGCCACTAGCCTTGGTGGAAATACCAGCCGCCTTTTAAAAGCACCCTAATTGACAGAACTAAGCAACCTTTCCACTAACGTCAACTCCCTTTCATCCAAATCCCACTCGACGCCTATTTCCATGCCATCGGATGAGAGACATAAACGAAAAATCAAAAACCTCTTCTGCCTGCAGTAAATGAAAAACAATCTCCATCCACCCCACCCCAATCTCCGCGAGGTCGCCAAAGAAAGCAGCGTCCAGTGGCGCACAATGACATTGTCATCTCCAAGAGCACACATTAAAGGCCCTCCACAAAAAAGAAGAAAATATATTTCCCATTGACGTAGCCATTGTCCGACGGGATGTTAGCGGACCAATAGACACCGGGAGAAGTAGCCACTGGTCCTTATCGGAGAAGAAATAATAGTGGGAAGGAATTCCTCTCTCGAAGAGGGAGTCTATTGGGGGTTAATGTTATGTTATGGAGCAGATCTCTCGTATCATTTGACGTTAAGACCTATTTTTAGAGGAAATTTATAGGAAGGTTAGGTTTCTTTTCATTTCGTTTTACTTTATTTTATTTTATTTGTTTGTGCCTGGCTCCTTTTTTTTTTTTTCCAAACTTGAATTTGTATCCACCTTTATCGGTGAGATTGCCCTGGTCGGGAAAATCTGGTCTGGTTTGTCTAGAATCGATTTGAAGAAATGGATATGGATTTATACCTGGATAAGAGAAGATCTTTAGCACATACTTCTGCTAGAAATCTATTTTTTATGTTATTCGACAAATGCAGCTATATGTGGCACGCAGTTTTAATGTATTTATTGTCAGTTCTTTCATTGCTAAGAAAAGATATTTGTATTTATTGTCAGAGATTATTTTTGTAATGAAAGTTAAAAGTGAATTAAGGATACGAATGTTTCTTATGATTAAAGGTTATAACTTTGATTTTAAATTAGCCTCAAATATGAGTGGTACTAAATAATACAAAAAAATAAAATTACAACACAGATACTTGGCAAAACTCCGACTCGATTAGAATACCATACACTGAAACACATCAAATAGACAAAGGATATATTGACATTAATTCCTAAATCAACATTTTAATTTAAATTCCTCAGCTGAATAAAACGGAATTTAACAAGTATTCTGCTTTACTGTCTTTCTCTCTCTTTTGCTCTTTCCCAGTCTTTTTATGCACTAAGATGCTACAGAGATTTCCTATTTAACATGCATTCTTAGAAAAACCTGGCTTCCGCCAGAAGAATCTACGTAGTTCCGAAATGAGCATACATAATAATATAATATGCAAAAAGAAGATAATTAATAGAATAGCGGCTATTTCAGTGATGAGTATAAATAACTAACAGCACTGATTAAAAATCAGTCTAGCAACATACGAAATAAAGGCATTCTTTCGTATATGTTCCATTTAAATATTAAATTTTATTTAAATATTTCAGGCATGTACACTCGGCATTCGTAAAATTCGTACAGAAATAAAGTTTTACGACAGATAGTTAAGTGAATTAAAAAAATTCACTCCAGTCTACTTTTATAAATAATATTTCCGAGTTAATCTTTCTTTCATTTTGTAGATAAAATTTTATATTTCCATTTACATTTCTGTTATTTGTTTTTGGAGCATTTACTTTATTCGAAAGAAAGAGTGCTTGTCATCCCACATAACATATAGTAATTCTACAGACTGTCTTGGGAAATATGATAAATATTTCACATTTCTCTATTTATTCCATAGAATGTTTGTATTTCATACATTTACGACAGCATACACATTAAAAAAAAAATAACGGGCATTTCTGATTTCAATTCATCACAGATTATACGGTCATATCTTACTCTTACCTTTTCTCACGCGTACATTAATCAGTTTAACATAATTTTCACTGAATAGTGACTTTTTTTTAAAGTTGAATCAATTCATATTCATTTGATATATAATAAATGCTATTAAATTGATTCTGAAATCAGCAAACTTTTTAAAAGGGCATCACACCAGTCTACAGCTTAAGACAGAGATTCTAAACAAACGATTGCTGGTAAACCAATAACAATTGTTGACTAAGGTGGAAAACACAGAAGAATTAAAGAGGGAAAAGTTATAACATTCTGCTTTCTAAAATTCTTGTAAAAAATGAAAGTTATCGAAATCCTTAAGCCTATCAGAAAACAGTTAAAGAAACGCATTAAGAACTGAGTAAGAAAAGGAAATTTTATCTTTTATGAACACAGTATTTTCAAAAAGAGCATTATGATCTTAGGCTATATTAACAACAAATATATACAGTAACTCTGACGTAACTATACATGAATTAAATTAATTGGTAATATTAATGTAGACATGAGATTACATCAGCTTTAATTTTTAATCTAATTTTATAAAATTCAGTTCCATGAAATAAGTTACAAGACCAGATTGAAATTGTCTTCTGTTTGAACTGATTATAAGTTAACTAATCATAAATTAATGCGAAATTATAACGTTGTTTTCTGCATTTATTTTGAAAATTAAGTAATTTAAACTATTAAAAAATGAAATAAAATGCATAATAAAAAATTATCAGACACACGATTTAAAGACAGAATCATTTGAATCATAAATAAACATAAGTACATCATCATAATAAACATAAGATTATTAATAATAAATACAATCATAATAAACATAAGATTATTAATAATAAATACAATCATAATAAACATAAGATTATTATTAATAAATACAATCATAATAAACATAACATTATTCATAATAAATACAATCATAATAAACATAACATTATTAATAATAAATACAATCATAATAAACATAAAATTATTGATAATAATTTCTTTCCTTAAAGGGATGGCAAAAAAGAGAGGAAAATAGATCCAAAGAGGATGGCAAAAAAGAGTGGAAAATAGATCCAAAGAGGATGGCAAAAAAGAGAGGAAAATAGATTCAAAGAGGATGGCAAAAAAGAGTGGAAAATAGATCCAAAGAGTAAAAAAAGTTTTTTAAAAAAGTTTATCAGAGAATGTCCGGATAACACAAAAATGCATAGTATGGAACAATATTGAAGGTTAGTTATTTTATTCAATATTCCACAATATTCTAATATATTTGAAATTCTATATAATATTGTTGAATATCACAAGAAAGAGACTTGATAATAAGAGTATTCAAAAGTAGAAAGCTATTTAAGGATAACCCAGGTATCATGGAATGTTGAATAATATTATACAATACTGTGCGATATTGCATTATATTATTCAATATCCAACAATACTGCGATTGTTTAATATTATACAATGTTACACAACATAGGAGTGTGAATAGGAGAAATAGTTAGTGAACAGCCCATTTAAGTTAATAATCAATTAGATGGAATTCTCAACTCGATTTATGATATGTCTGTGACGCCATTTGAATTGATTTGTCTGATTACTGATTGATTTAGATATTCATTCAAATACCAGTAATCAAATTTAATTTATTTTTATTCATGCTACATCCTGAAGAACGCGATGTTTATTTTGGAAAATATTTTTAAGGATAGTGTGATAATAAGGGCAATAACTAGCACTTCTTTAAAGATGTAGGTTACATAAAAATTACAGATTCAGATTTTTCAAAATAAATCATTATTTCAATGTAAACAAAATTAATTTTTTATAAATTAATTTCATTTCCAAATGAAAATACTTTCACAATTTAAATATTTATCAAACGGAAGTAGAAATTTAACCCAAGATCTATTCAAACGTGAAAATTAATCCGCGGTAGCCAATGCCTCATTTGCCACTCATATTTATGCCAGCATTAATTCATTTGAAAATTCAGAATTTCATAACCGTAACGGAATCTTACTTCCTTTCGGTAACGAAGTTATAGTTTATTATAAAATGGAAAGAGCGGAACAGTAGAGCTCTAGTAGATTCAATTTGGCATATAGATTCAGTAGGCACAGACAATGAAGGCGTGCTCGTTAGAAAGTGGGGCACAGAGAAGTCTCCAACAAAAATATAATTTATCAAAGGAGTTAGTTTAATCATATGCAGCCCTAGGGGCAGTCGCGTTTCATCAAGGCTTGCGAGCCAAAATGTCGCGCCACCGATAAAATGGAAAAGGATTCCAAGCATTTACAGTGTTGCCAGATTCCTGACAGATTTTGAAAACGATAACTAAAGCCGGATATTATTGCAAACAAGATAAAATCTTCAATTTCACTGTCTGCTATAAATTTCAGTAACAGGATGGTTTTATTGATTTTAAAATTAAATACGATAAGCTAAACTTGTTTTGAAAACGCAGATTTTCATAAAATTCTACTTGTTGTCGGAACAAAACTATTTTAATACAGTTTAACGAATCTAATCATCTGAAGTCGAATAATATATTTTTCAAAAAACATAAAAGTCTTAAAGTGCCCTCTGTTGTTTCAGTTGAAAAAAAAGATTGTTTTATAATTGAATTTTTGTCATCTTGAAAGACAAATTACCTTCAGCTATTTTGAGAACAGTATATTTACTGCAAGGAAATAAATTTGAATGTATTCTTTCCGAAAGAGTATACTTTTATCAACTATTATAAATATATTACTAAAGGATTTTTAGCAAGCTGAAATTTATAAAAGCTAATTTGAAAAATGCTAGGGAAAAAAATTAGATACTTTTTTAAGATTTCAAGGTGAATTGAAATTGCATAAAAAAAATTCTGATATTCTAACATTTAAATACTTTTACTTTTCTTCTCATGCTGAAGAATAATAACGAAAATAATTCGGAAATATGCACATATAATATGCAATAAATAAGTATATTGTTGAAATATAGAAATCAAATTTAAAGCGATGTTTAAGTGCAAAAGTAATTAATTCATAGACAACAGATTTTTTTCTGATATCCTAGGATTAAAAAAAAAGAGTCAATTTTAATTTTTTTCTCGGAGGGGGGGATATTTTTTCCTTACTTTTCCTCCCAAAGATTTTCTTTAATATTATTTAATTCAAAGAGCATCATGCTAACAAACCAAATACTCAATCACGATAATTTTTATTTAAAAAAAGTTATGTTTAGCTTCAGAAATTCTTATTTCCTTATAAGCTTTTAAGCAAAAAAAATATTAAGACAATAGAACTATTAGTGCTTGGAGACTTGGGACACTCAACTAAAGATACATTATTGTTGAAATTTACAAAACGGTTAAATTTCAAAACATACCGCAGAATGTAAATAAAAGATAATTTTTTGCACTTCATGTATTTGTATGTGAATACTTTTAATCCTAGTATAAGCGAATAAAGATTAATAGAAAAAAAGATGATCATGTGTTTCATCTTAATCAATAAAAATATTTTATAAAATTTACTAAAGAAAAAGTTTTAAATCTAACTAGCATAGTGTAAATGCATTTGGGTCATTTCTCTAAAAACGTTGGCCGTACTAGCAGAAAACTAAATAAAAAATTTCTCTAGGACATAAAAAAGATATGAGTTTTTAAATATAATGTATTAAGTCACAGAATATTGATTATAAATGTTTTAATTCGACATTCAGTTAAAAAATATCATTTATTTTTAAACATAATAGGAACACATCCAGAATTTTCAAGCAGGGTATACAGATACATTATGGAGCATTGCCAAAACTATCACATACAGTTATCACTGGCTTTGGCTCATAACATTTTTATCTTAAAGAAACGTTTTCAGTTCAATAAGCATTAAATAACAGAAATTTCGTTACAGTTTATCTCAAGAAAAATAAACAAATAACCCAATAACCACTAGCTGGACCCTCTTAAACATAGCATAGCATTGGTAATCGTGCTTCCTACCTATATAGCAAATAATTTATAAGGTGAAAAGTCGCCTAATTTGAGAGAAACAGCTCCTTGGCGAGAAAAAAAAGATATCTTGTCCGCTGATTTGATCAAAGGAAATATTCCTCCGCAGAGGTTTGTGCATCGTAAAGAGTTTTATGGACCTGGGAGACACGAATGATTAACGCGCCAACTCTCCAGCCGTACGTGACTCGTCGAAAACGATACTAACTGGAATTGGATTACTAGAATCGCTAAAGTTACAGTTACTACAGTTTTAATGTCTTATTGATTTTTTAAAATGTCCTGAGATCACGTGCATAGCAGGAAAGAAACAGTAGAAAGATTAGTCCATTTTACTTATTTTTATTTAGATTCATTTTTATAAAATTTAACAGATTTCAATATCGTAGTGAGTAAGCATTTCTAGTGAGTTTGTTTATACTTAAACTACATTCTGTTTAGAGAGATCAGACAATAGAATAAATATGGTAATAATATTAACATCTATATATTTATTGTAGCATTTTCCACTTATGTAGCATTTTCCACTTATCTGTCCCTAAATTAATCGTTTTCTAATAATTTTCTAAGTGAATTTCTATATATTTAAATTATATTTCTATTGAAAACAGGTTAGATAAAAAAAATAAACATGGCAATTATTTCAATATTATATTATGGTAATTATTTTAATCATTTCAATTTCAACCATTCTGAAGCAATAAGATCTGATTGCGTTTTTGCCTCAACTTCCTGCCTTTCTTTATAAATTAGGTAGTTTTTTTCCCATGTCTCTAGTTAATAATAATTGGTAAAAATTGATCTCTTTCGTTAATAATTATAAGAAAAATATATATAATTCATTTAAAGAAGTAATATCCTGCTTCTTTTACAATAAAAATCTTTTTTTAAAGATAGATTGGCATTTGTCTATCTCTCTTTCCATATATATCACGATTGATCAGACATGCATGAATACTCTTTATAAATCATATAAATTAGCTCTTGAGAAAAGAGATTCTATTTACAACAAAAAAGTCCACAACGTTTTCAAATTGAATTAAAATCGCAGCGTATTTCATCAAATTTCAACAGAAATAGTGACGTTATTTATTTTCATCAATTTTCTAAAACTAAAAAGCGTCATTTGCAGACAGTAAATAAATTTGATATCGACTGCACAGTAAGTTTTTCACTGAAATCAAGCCGCAAGTTCTTAATTTTTTTTCAACCAAATCATTTCTTAGACGATCTTTAGCTCTTAAATGCTTTGACATGCAAATAAATTGGGTTGAGATCAAGATGGGTTTCGTGTTAAATATTTCTTATAAAGCCTTTTTAATAAATATAGAATTGGGATATAATCTTTTTCAAATAATGAAATCGGAATTGATTTGATGAGTTCATTTTTACATACAGGCATGAATGGTATTTTGAATGCGATTTAATACTTTGCTTAGCGGAAAATATTGTGAATGAAAAACTCAGACTTCAATACAATATTTATTCAATTTTATCAGCGTAGCATAGAATTCGTTTACTAGTTATCAAGAATTCATTAATTAGTATTAGTAGCATCTACAAGCAATTAAACATTTTGATTCACACAGGCATTTCAATTCTTTGAGAAATTTGAAACAAACATGTAAAACATATACAGTAAACCACATGATGCAATAATAATTTTTTTATTTAAAAAAGTTTAATAAATAAGAAAAAGAACAAAAATAAACAAAACAAAAGAATATCAAAATTGCAGACTGAAATATGACCATAATATTGATATGCTAAAAACCAATTTTTTTATCACCGTTGTCTATATTATCGGTTTTTTATGATACTATTTAGTTATAATTTGTAATAAAGTTTGAAAATTCATCACATTACATCGATGTAATGTAAAAAGTTTCTATATAAATTCGAAACAGAAGTAGACAAACAAATGAAGCATTTTGACAATGCAAATATTACAAAACTTAACTATATGAATGTAATGAGAAAATCGACCTCACGATTACATTGATAACTGAGAATTTCAGTAATAAATGAATTATTAAAATCACTTATGTTTTGAACACTTTAAAAAAAACCAAAAAGGTTGTACATAATTAAGACTCATTACTGGAAAACCGCTTTTTAAATAATTAAAATAGAGTAAAAATAGCTAGTTATAATAATAGAGATATATAGAAGAATAGATATCGAGGAAAAGAACGTTAAAATTCCAAACAGCTTTATTCATTAAAATCTATCCTTTCTCAGTCAACATCTCACACTCAAGAAGTAATTATGTGCCAAATTTGATAACTCTAGTACTAATAATTATCGATTTCATCGATTATCATTTTATCGATTTTTGAATCATACAAATTGAATAACACAGCAGGAAATTTGCAAATATCCATAGTAAAAAAAAAAATTATATTTTTAACAACTTAAAAGATAAGCACACGCTTGTCCGTGGTCGTTAAAGAACCAACATTTTTTTCTTAAATCTAACGTTATATGAAGCGCTACAAGATTCACTTCTCTAAGAGGTTGAAAATTCTTGCAGAATGTGCTACTGACACGGAGATTTCTTTAAGATCATACTTATCTCTCCAACACTGCTGACATCATAACCCCCACGATATCCATCATTCAACATAGGGATCATTCTGATGTATCACCAGTAGGTCAAGGGGCTCTTGCAACAACATACCGGCATAATCCATAGTAGAAGTTATTACGCAGTCACAGTGTGGTTATCACAAACAAGGGTAGGGAGAGGATTGATTGCAAATCTTCTCCAACTTTCTCTTTCACTCTCCACATAAAAATGTTCTTAGCAACGTGAAGACAAAAATGATTTTGTTCCAATACTATGATGAAACAAACGTTTTAGATTATCATAGAGAATAAAATTCGTATGTATCTAAAATAAACTCTGCACTATTAATTCATTAGATATTTTATTGTTGTTGTTTCTTTTTTAAATTTTTATAAATTTTAGCGATTTTTTTAAGAGTATTATCCAAAATAAATAATAATTATAAACAATTTTTAACATTTATCCATTGATAGAGGATTCAAAGTCAAGCATATTTTTGTTATTCAAATTTTCTTTTATTTATCTTTCTTGACATTTTTATTTAAATTCTTTTTTCATTTAATTTATTTTTTCTTAAAAATTTATTTTAATCTTACCTAAAATAAAATGCACATAGAAATATTAGTTGAATATTTCCACAAAACAAAATGACACCAAGCTGGTACTAAAAATTTAAATAATCATTTTAAAAGATGCATAGCATTTATCCATTAATTTGAAATACGAGGCACGTAATATAAATGTCAAATTGTTCATGAGGTTTTTTTCTCCTATTGAAAATGCAATATTGTATTGATAACGACGTATAAAAAAGATGGTATTTTATGTAATTTATATATTATATATTATATATAGATATATATATTACAAAAATAGTTTTAAAAAATTTTGCATAATTTTTTACAGATATTATTTTAGCTTAATAAATAAAACATAAAACTTAAATTTTTATTTTATTTATTTAAAATCTATTTCTGCTTCATTTTTCTTCCAATATTTAATAAAAATAAAATCCTTGTGGCTATATATGCATGTATGTATGTTAACAATCTGCTCCTAAGCAATTGGGTCAGTTTCAAACAATTTTAATCGTTTATTATTTAGGACAACAAAATTAACATTTTCAAGATTCCAAAAGAGAAAATATAATAAATATTTAATTAATTAAAAATTAGCCAGAATTTTATCACTTAACTGCAGTAAATTATCTACTGTGATATAACTTTATATCATTTAAAACGTACAAACGGGGAAAAAAGGAAATTTCAAGATATTAATGTTATTCAATTTTCATTTATTAAACTTATTTTATAATCTTTAGTTTTCATTTATTTTTTCAAAATTTTAACAAATAACTGAACAGATGCAAACGATTTTAAAATAAAGAAATTCATTCTTTTCAACTATTATTTTCATTTTATTTGAAAACTGTCTGAGACGATAAAAAGATTCTTATGAATTATAACATTTCATGCAAAAGCTTTCGTATTAAAAAATATTAGATAGAAGAATATTTTAATCCTGATTAATGAAAGTTGTTTTAAATAATTTACATTAAAGCTCATTATTCATGCGTAGCGTTTTGTAATTCTATATTCCTAAGTATTTCAATCGTTTTAAATAAACTATGAAATTTGAATTGCAAAGAATATTTCAAAAAAGAATCGTAAACATAAGCAAACATAATTATCATAACAAAATAAGTTGTTTGCCAAATTGAAAGAATTTTCTTCACAACATAAAAATTATTTTTCCATAAGGTATTATGGGAAAATAAAATATTCGAATTCGAGAAAAATTCCTTCGAATAAAGAATACAATACAGCTGTGAGAAAAAGTAAATTACGTATTCACGTGGAAAAAATTGCGTTAGATTAAAAACACTTTTGACAAAAAAAATATGCAGAACTGTGTTTCTATAATATGATTATCCAATATGAACAACAAATTAATTAGGATCAATTATATTAGCTTTAACAACTATCAGAGTGAAAATATTTCATTTAAGAATGATTAATTTAAAAATCGAATCGATTTTAAAATACGCGTTTTTAAATAATTAACTGAGACGGAAAATGGTGGTTACATAATCATCAAAATGCTTTTATATAAAATAAAAAAAATTATCAATTTTCTTTTACCCTATGAACCGGACAATATAATTAATTTAAAAGCCTTCCCATGTTTCTGAAAGTAAATTTTAAACATGAATGACAAAAAGTAAAAATTTCTACTCTCCATGTATTGAAATAAAATTTAAAAATCTTCATTATAATTCTTTTTCTTTAGAATAAAAAAATTCTTAATAATTGCAATTTATTTTCTTTTTGATAATACAGATTTATCGTTTCATAATTCAATGCTGAAATGAAACTAAACATTACCTCAATCAAAATGTTAAAAAAAATTTTAAATGAAATTTTACATTGCGTCACTTTTATTAATATTATTTTTCATTCCTAAATCCATTTTGAAATTATTATCAGTCGAATTAGCTTAAATAGAAATTTATAATATTTTATTGCGATTTTTCATAAATAAAATACATTTATAAAAAAGTTTTCATTTTTTTTTTTTTTTTGAGTCATTCATAAAATTTTTAGCTTTTGCATAAATTCTCCGTTAAAGGCAAAATATTAAAAAGGAAATTATTCGAAAATTAAATCTCTTTTAATAAGACATGATTAAAGTACAATTAAAATTAAATATATAATGTGTACAGTTATTTATATCTCTCTCAAAATATTTTAAGTTTTCACCGATTTCTATTTTAATTAAATGTTAATTTTTAACTGTTTTAACTTTAAATGTTCATTAAAAAAAATGCTAAATTTAATATTTTAATTCTGGATTTATTAATTTGAAAAATCATCCAAGAAAAAAGCAGTGTCGCTATAATTTCTGTATAACAAGTGGTTTTCAATTTTAGTACAAAAAAATAAAATAAATAAAACATTAATAGGTAATAAATGAATTTTTAAATAATTTAAATTTCTAAATAAATAAAACATTTGATATTATTTGATAATCTTCTCCTAAATTTTTCTTCACAAACTTTATCCTATTACCAATTTATGAACATCATCTATTTCAATATATAAGATTGTACTGATATGAATTAGAATATTAATTATATATAAAGGGAAAAGAGATGCTTAGTGATTGTTAAATACATGAAAACATTTCCTTCCATTAGGAATATATTTAGTAGCTCTTAATTTCGACTACAACAATAGAGTATTTCCCCTACACAATTCCGAAGTACACTCTACTACAATACAAGCGTTCGGTTGTCAAGACTGTTTAATGTTGTACGATTTTAAGTGAACGGAACCAGTTATAAATTGCTTCATTAAACTGAGTCGCATCGCTTTAAGCTACAATTTTAGATCAAATACTTGAAATGCGCGAATATAATATTGGACTTAAATGCAATAATTATTATGCGCTCGTGGAGAGTGGAGGCATTTACTAAATTAGTGAATGCATCTTATCGCTTTATCCACAGATTGCATTTATCTGAGTTCATTTCTATAAATACGGTTGCAATTAAATCATTTCCGGAACAAGCATGATAAATCATTCTAGAATCAAAAGTCAGGCGGATGCTAAGATATGGTGAATGGTGGTTAATTGAAATTGAAATGTTAATCAAACATTCTGCCTTAACCCCTTCCAGAAAGATTTATGAATGCAAAAATTATCGGTGAAATAGCTATTTAATTTTTGTTTAAGAAATCTTAGTTTATTTTATAATTCTAACTAATTTATAATTATTAATTAAAATTATATTATTGGTATGAATGTAATAGTAATTTGTAAGTTCGCATTCAACATTTCTTAAAAAATCTCTAGTGATTCCGTATTAGCGCCTAGTTTTCACTTTTATGTCAAGCACTCCCGTAATTTTTATTTTATTACAGGCACAAAATGTGTCTACAACTCCAGAGTATTCACAAAATTCACTTATTAGTCATTATGCGCGTTACCGTTTTCTTGGTAATATTTCACTATCATTAGTTTCAATATCATTATCAGTTAAATATATACTTATTTTCTGATTTTTCTGAATCATTTTGGTCTTGATTTACATTATTCTTATTCATTAAGGTGTTTATTTCACTGCATGTTTAGCATTTAGTTACTCAGATGTTCTGGCTAAATGCTTATTAGAATAAATGAACGAATTTATTAGAATGACTACTAATAGTTTGGCCGTAACTTGTACCAAGACAATCAAACGATATATGATAGTAACTTTCTATATGATAGTAACAACAGTAACTTTATGTATGATAGTAACAACAGTAACTTTAGTCGCATGACGAGTATAGCTCGTCATGTCATATAGCACAATGACGAGTATAG
>JAPMOQ010023706.1:1290947-1304415 GCA_026543055.1 Argiope trifasciata
TCATGTCATATAGCACAATGACGAGTATAGCTCGTCATGTCATATAGTACAATGACGAGCTATACTCGTCATTTTACGGGAAGGGGTTAAAAGTTATCTTATGCATATCATTTTCTTATGTATGAAATATATTGCAAAAAAATATGCTAAATCTTTCAAAAAAGTTCAACTTAACTTTTGGATCTCGTGTTTTATTAATTCTACTTCGTATTTTAATTATTATATAAGAGGAAAGGAAAATATTAAATGAGAAGTCATAATTAAACTATTATATTTGATATTTAATGTTATGTAAGTGGAAAAGGAAAGTAGCGCACCATAAAGAATGTTTTAGCAATTCTACAAAATATTTTAGCCGTTCTGTAATAATAAGGAACATAATTGTACAACTAATGCTGGTTTAGCATCTCTACACAATATTTTCAAAGTTATGCAATGGGGAAAGGAATTACTATATGAGTATTAATGTTTTAGCAATTCTATTCGATATTTCCAATTATATGTAATAAGGAAGGGAATTATATAAAATTATAGTTTTAGCAATAATAAGATAAGGAATTGTTGTATGAATACTAATGCTTTAGCAATTTCAGTCAATATTTTAGCTAATGTGTAATAAGGATGGAAATTATTATGTATACAAATGTTTTAGAAATTCTGCCAGACAATTTCATTGTTATATAACCGGGAAGGGGGTTATTACATGAGACTAAGGTTTCTGCAATTTTACGATGTAATAGGTAAGGAAATTATTAAATGAGTTTTAATGTTTTAGCAATTCTACCAGACATTCCCGCTGTTATACAATTGGGAAGGGAATTGTTACACGAGACTAATCTATTAGCAATTCTATGATGTTATAGAGAAGGGAATTATTATATGGGACTAAAGTTTCAGCAATTCTAAGATGTAATAAGAAATGTTTGGAAATTATTATATGAGTATTAATGTTTTAACTCGATATGTCAGCTGCTGTGTAGTAGGAAAGGGGATGATTACATAAGTTCATGAGTTCTGGCAATTTTATTAGACATTTTCGTAGCAAAAGGAATTATTATATGAATGTCCAAAAATGCAATAAAGTTTTAAACGAATTCTCAAGTTGCGAATATTGGTGCTGAAGGGGAGGAAGTCACATTAAAGGCGGTTCATGCGAAATTAAACAAATCAAGTTTATAGAAAATCACAAACAATCGCAGATATCAATTATGAATGACAAACAAGCGTTCTTAAGTGTATTAATATTATAGAAGGAGCTATATTAAATGAAAGGTTTCTTGGAAATCTAGAATTTCCTCAACACAAAATAACTATAAGGTTTTAGTGTGTTTTTTTCTCATAAACATCAGCTTTCTTAAATACGTCATAATTAAATCCAGAACTATTTAATTGCGCATAATGATACAGCCCTGCAATGTCGATAGTCAATGATTATAAATAAGACATACAGGAACACAAAAGAAGCACATAGGAGTAAAATATTCTAAATTAAATTCTAACTCTTATAAAAACTAAATAAAATAAACAACATCATCGGTGACAAGCATCGACTAAAATCCCTCCTGTATCCTCCTAGAAAGTAGATTTCCTTTTTATTCCCTTGCTCTCGAATTCAAGGCCAACATTACAGAATCCAAACAAAAAGGCACAATAAAACCCATTTCTTCGCTTCGCCTTTCGCAACAGAGCAGCAAGTGATCAAAATTGCATTTGCATTCGTTTAAAGCAATCCACACATAGCATTAAAAGACACAAAAGAAAAATATTTTTTCCTCTTTTTTTTATGGAAAAAATGGTGCAACTCCGATGA
Source organism: Argiope trifasciata (assembly GCA_026543055.1). Lineage (NCBI taxonomy): Eukaryota > Metazoa > Arthropoda > Arachnida > Araneae > Araneidae > Argiope > Argiope trifasciata. The sequence continues at coordinate 1,292,758 of JAPMOQ010023706.1, forward strand.
AAACGAAATGCCAGGAAAAATTCTCCCAAAAAGTCCATGTCGCCACTCGTATCTTCCGTGTACAAAAGAGAAAAAAAAATTAGAGTTGAACCTTTGGAGACAATTCCAATCAAACGAAATTATGCGCATCCACGTTTCTTTATTTACCGTTTTCTTTTCTTTTTTATTATTATTATTATTCTGTTTCGGCGTCTCGTTTCTTTTTCAGTCAGGGTCTTCTCGGTTTCATTGATCTGTTTGCCTCGGCTTTATTAAGCAGGGATGGAAAGACCGAGAAAATAAGTCTGGGGGGTCGACCAGGAGGAGGAGAGGTGGTGGAATCTCTGTGCGTGAAATGGTAACGTAATATACCCAGGAGTGGTCGACTTCTTCTCCTTTCAGAGCAGTGGTGTTTTTAGAGAAGGAAAGGGCTGCTTAAATGTAAAATTTTCCAAATATCTCTTCTGTAGTAAAGGGATTTCTTTATTTATTTTTATTGGGTTAGGGCAAACAAAGCAGGTTGTGGTCAGGTGGTTTTGTCTGAGTCAGACAAAAGGATTTTTAAAGAAAACGTTGTTTAGAGGGAATATTTAAAAGGGGACTATATGGAAGCCTTTCAAATTAAAAAAATTTAATCAAAGGGATTGTCTGTCAATTTATAATTATTAAAAATGATTCGTTGCTCGAAATATATTAAAATTTATAAATATAAAATATTAAATGAAATTCGTGTTCCTCTTTTGCTTTCGGTTTCTTGATCATAGTCTTCATTTTTTAAAGTATGCATAGATTTCAGTAATGATACATTAAGGTGAATAATTTAATTAAATTATATAATAGAAAAGAATTTTTCATCATTTTATTAACTTCCCTTTAATTTGCAAATTTAAAATAATAAAAGAAATTTAAAGGGAAAAAAATATCATAAACAAGTGTTCTAACTAAAGACATCCATAAGTGAAGGCTCAAGTTAAAACACACACGCACACTTGATTACATATAAATTTCAATTGCATTAATAAAGCAGATTCTCGAGGTGGGTCGTCCTGTAACCCTCTTTTGCAGATAACTGAAGTTAAAAACCAACACCATCAATGACTTCGTAAATGTTCAAAAACTATACCTTCTTTAATTTATTAGCATTTGAAATGTTAAGAATTATTGGATCGGACGACTATCTGCTTTGCAATATATTCGGATATAATGAATTTCTTTCATTTTTCATTCATCATCAAAATGACTGTATAATAACAAAATGTATGCAGTTTGATAGTTTGAATTTCCTAAGTAGTTTCTTTAACCTCTACGTCGTAAGTAACGCGTCCAGCGCTTTCAAATGAAACTTCTTTAAGGCGGCCGAAATGCGCTCCAAGCGTTCTTATACGTTTGAAAATTTTTAAACAATTAAAACGCTTTGTAAATGTTTACTTGTTGCTCTTATTTTTGTTTGTTCTAATGCGGCGAAAAACAGAAACTTTCGCTGGCCAAAGAGGGCGGCGAAAGGATTATAATTGAATGCACCTGAAAAGTATGGTTTGTGCACCTGAAAAGGCACTGGTGGTGTTCGGCCCTAACTGTATTCATTAATTAAAAAATGTGAAGATTTGTTTTCTTATACCGGCTGATATTTATTTTCAAAAAAAAACTTATTTTTAAAAGCAAAACAGCTTATTTTTAAAGCCATAACTTCTGGATGATTTTACCCAGAACTCACTTTATTTTGTTTTACTAATATTGTGTTAAAAACAGAAAAGGCCAACACTTTCAGATGACTCAGTTTTAAAAAAGTTTCAGCCAGGGAATACTCAATTTTGCTTTTCTTTCATAGTTCAATAATATTTTTTATCGCAATATATGGCCTCAGATATTCACTTTCTTTAATAGATAAATTCAAACAAGCATTTAAATTAACGTTAAAACCATCAATTAAAAACATTTAGTTGAAACAACAAAACAATTTGTTAACTTCAAAGAAAAAATCCATTATCAAAGCCCAAAATTAATCTGAACCACAACTTTAAGCAGCTTAAACGCCAAAAACAAACAATTCATATTAACCGTTTATAATTTATTACCTCTTCTTCACAAAGCATCCATCTCAATTTCGTAAACTTTCGCCACAAAAGCAAATAAAAATTTGCATTCGTCATTTGACGCTTATTTGCATACAAGCAGGACCCTATCTATCGCCAATCTTCTTTCTCTCTCTTTTTTTAATGCCTCGCCAGATTCTGCAGCATCCTTTTATGATCGCTTGAGCAACATATGCATGATGAGTGCAGTTTATTCCGGCATTTGCAGGGACGGAGTAACTTATGCGCGTAATAAATTTTTCCATGTGGCCCGTTACACGGATGTATCGACCGTATCAATTACTTGGAAAGAGAGGTCATAAAAGGTGAGCCGCGCTGGTTAATCTTATCGGATCAATGGAGGCTCTAATGTCCATTATCATCGTTAAATTTACGCCTTATCGACTCGACCGATTAAAGTTAACCCGTTGCACGTCCATTATTTCCAGCGGTCCGCTAATCTAAATACAGGAGGTAATCGAGGACCGGGAATTTGTCCTCCAGATTTATAAGGCAATTTAAATTGTTGCTTTCTTCCATATTTTTATCTCGGCCGTGAAAGTGATGAGCCGGTGAAAAATAAGCAATGATTTGTGACCAAGTTACGGATATTTAGAGGCAATGAATAATATTCGCTTTTTAACGCAGGCATTTGAAGGCATGTTTAAATAATGCGATATCGTTTCGGAATTCAGGGTGACAGAAACATATTGTATTAATCATTCATTGATAGATACTTTCTCGAATTCAATTTAAAATATCAAAATATTGTGCATAATTATAATTATAATAAATTAGACTCTTGAATGACATGTGATTTTTACGTTCTCGTATATGTACTATAGAGAAAGAACAGCAACAGGTCAAAACATCTAAAATCGAGAATTTGACCAATATCCATATTTTAGACAACTCTGAGTTAATGACCGTCTGTCTGTAATAAAAATAATTCAAAAACACTTTGAATAAAATGGGCGGCATTAAATATACAGTATTCATACGAAATTTGTAGGTTTCTATCAAACTTTTAGGTAAATTTCTTTCAGAGGAACAATCCGTTATTGCTGAAGGATTTTTATCTGTCCGACTGCTCCGTACTTAAATTAATACAACTGAAAAAAGAAGAGAGCTTGATAGATAAAATTCAGAACATCGATTTAACATCTATAATGCAGGCATCTATCACATTTTGTGACAAATTCTAAAAGTGGTTGAACGTTCTGTCGGTTTGAACTTTCAGAAAATTATAAGCACGATAATTCAAAATTGCAATTTTTAAATAAATTGAATTTGATATGGAATTTTGTGAGTGCAAGTATAATTTTGGATGAACATTTGTTTGGAGAAAGCATGTCTAAAAAGCATGCTTCTCTGACATGTCTAAAAGCATGTCACAAATCGGTTTTCGGATGCTGTTAACTGCGAAAGTGGGATTAATTGCAACAACAAAAGAAAAACTCTTTAAGGAATGCAGGATAGATTCTGTAAAAACACTAAAATCATCCCAAAGGTTAATATTTCGTAATTATTGTATGCCGGTTCCATAGAAGGCGCTTTAGGAGATAACACTTTCATGAAAGTGTCTGTGAGAAAGTTTTGGGGTGATCATTCCAGCTAATTTTTTGGCCTTGTGAGACCCTGATTACTGAGGAGTGCCCCCCAGTGGGATATTATGATATAATTTTTAAAAAATGACACTAAGTGATAATTAAAATTAAGGAATAGCCTAAAATGAATTGCAGCGTTTGGACAACTTACAACTTTAAAGACGGCAAATAATGCCAGAAACAAACTACTAATTATCAAAAGAATAATTCCAAAGGAAGGCTTAGTTACTAAGTCTGACCGTTTTAGAATTAAACAGCACACATATATTTAACAATTTTCAAGTACGCACTACGTAATAAATTTAAACATTTTCCAAGAGTCCTCCTTTTTCCCAGGAGTAATTAGCCTTTTGAAATATTTCCTGCGGAAAATGGCATCCCTTCCGGAAGTCCACTTCGCTTTAAAATAGCGAAAAGCAAATTAGCGTTCCCGGAATCATACCTATTGTTCGTCGACCGCCGCATTCAGTGATGGATGATCGGGGCTTTCAGCAACCTCAGCCGATGCCCGTCACTTGGTACGGCGGGCTCTGAAAACGAATCTTTAATCCCTTAATGGTCAAAATAATGAGAAGGAAAGAGAGAATGTCAAGCATCTTTCAGAAACTCAGGATTTAGACTCTTTTGTCGTCATAATTGCGTAGTTGAGAGGGATAAATGGTAAATATTAGGTTATAACAGTTTGCAGTCTGCTTTCAGATACATGCATGGACATAATCCCTCGGAGACGTCCGTCTGAGATCGGTTGGAGGCAGGAAAGTTAATGAATAAAGAAAGCAGGAATGTTCCTGAAAATCAGGTAATGGAGCTTATTTAGTTTATTTAATGAAGACATTCGTTGATGGAACTTTATCAAGAAATTAGACTATCACAAACATGTGAAGTGAGCATTTGATAAGTAATATTGTATGCAAGTAAAAGCTATCAATAAACTAAGGAAATCCGAATTTCCGGGTGAACAGAAATATTTGAAGGGGGCAGAGTATTTGATGAGACTTTTATAGATGCTTATTGACCAAGAAAACGGATTAGCCCCAATTGTCGGCGCCTTGGCATACGGATGGCGCGTCTTAACTGTGATCTGAGCGTTCCGGGTTCGAGTCCAAGTCTGAGCATGATACTTTTTTTATCCTATGTTCTGTAAAAAGAAATTGTGCAAGGGAATGTTAATATCATTTTCATATGAGCTACAAATCAGATTTCTGCCCTAGGGTGCTCAGAGGCCTTTAACCTTAAAAGCTACAGCACAAACTCAGCTTGAATCGCTGATTTTGCTAGTGGGCTTATCCACAACAAGTTCATAAGTAACAACACGTCCCAAATCTTGTTCACCAAAAAAAAAAAGTGGACATTTGTTAACTTAGATTGGGTAATATTACCTATATAAAAAGGTACTTCCTACAGATATAGATCATTATAAGTAAAGTACGTGGTAAGCATACTTTAGTAAACTCAAACATTTTCAATTTACTTCGTTTAGAATTATGGTATTTCCCCATTTAAATAAGATGCAAGTTTAGTTTGATAAAATTCATGGCATTATCCACTTCTAACTTCAATGTCTCAAAAATAATCTCAAATAAATCAAGCAATTCCAAAGGAGTGAATTCCTGAGACAACAGCTATATAAATGGTTAGGTGTGCCACCAACTGTCTGATACCTAACGATAAGGTGCCTTATGCGGTAATATTAACACCTTTCCCATCTTCCTGCACGATGTACACTTAATCCAAAATAAATAATATTAAGCATCCATTGTGCATACGATGATGTCATCTCATTATTTCACAGAAGAAGCCTGAACATAAAAATTATTACAATTCTTCCAGCCCTAAATTATTGCTTGAAAACAGAACTAGATGAAATTCTTACATTTGATAGCAGCAAAATGCAAAAGCGAAGAATAGTGCTGGAAAACATGGAAATTATTCTAAAACTTGTCTCACTCAGAAATGATCTATCTCAGAAAGACATCTACACTCTGTGTGTATATATAATATTAAATGTACAAAATTAAAAAAATGGCAGTGGTCTTTCCCAAACTTTCTTTGATACTCTTTAATAAATTTGTCATGCCAGACAACGCTTTATATGGCATTAGAGTACAACAGTTAAGAAATATTAAACTGTGCTGTGAATATAGCATTTTTATTATATTTATCGGGCCATCCTTAATGGCACGATAAATATAATAAGTTAATCCTTGATGAGTTATTTCGTGGTTCATCCTTGGCACGCCTTAACAATATTCAAAAATCAAATTTGTGACTTAAACACGTTTTTATCAACCGATTGAAACAAAAATTTGACACAAAACTGTAGTCACAAATTCTCATTCCAAATTTGAAATTAAAGTCATTGCGTTTTTGAACCAACGAGTTTACTTATCTCTTAAAATACTACAAACCGATAGACAGTCACTACGTACTTGGGTTTGGCTCTAAATCTAACATTATAGATGTTAAATTTATACTATGTATCAGATCATATCTATCTAACTCTTATCTTTTTGTAATTACGGTGTTAATATGTTCGAACGGCAGGAAAGAGGAACTTCTTCTGAACATTATTCAAAATCCGACAAAAATATGCAAATTTGGTGTAACGACCATACTAAATTCCAACAGGTAGCTCAAATCGGTTTTGAATTATCTTCGTCACAAATAGACAGAAAGTCTTTTTCCGAAAAGGTGTTTTTCGAACTCAGGAAATCTGAAAACATTAGATTCGACACAATCTGGAGATCTAATATTTTGACGATTATTTTACTTTCTCTATACTAATTATACAAGAAAATAAAAAAAATCATTTTCTGAGAAAATAGAATGTGAATTTTTGCGGGAGAAATATAAAACATATATAGCTTTAGAGTTGCATAAAGCGATGACTATACATGCTACAACACTTCTGCTAGCATTGCATCGCATTAAATTTCAGATAATCTTTCAAAAACTCTCGTGTGGGGGATGAGATGGAATCCAGGAAAGTATTTAAATGAGCGCGTGTCTTCCATGAAAAGAAAGAATCCAGGAATGAGGAATCTTCAGATTCCTACATCTCTCGAATAAGTTGCTGAAAGCATTAAAATGCCGTGAACACTAGACTGCAAATATTTGAATAGACTTCATATTAAAAATACTTCGTCGACGAAGAACTTCGCAGAAATTATTTGAGTCAGTTTTGATATGAGTTGTGTATTTGAATTTCTCGAAGTGTTGAGATGAATTATTTTTACAACTCTTCAAGGGAAATTTCAAAATAAAATATATTTGGCCTTTCCAGTCAATGCAAAGATTAGAAGAATAAAGTTAGGTTCTGAATTAAAAAGAAGCTCAAAATTAATTTTCAAATAATTTATTGGCATAAATACTTTTTATAAGCTCTTAGGTTTTTATATAGAAAATAAAATCAACAAACAGTATTGCGCTGAATAGGAAAGATTTAGAACATCTTAGTATTCGATATCTCATTAGTTAAAACTCAGCATCCAGGATTAATAGTAAAATTCTTTAAAAATGCCGTGATTAATAAAAGAAATTAAGAATGTAATTTTGATTTGCTTATACAAATAATAAAATTTATTTTGGAAATATCTTTTATATCATTTAAAATACAGCATTAAAAATAAAAATAAAAGAACAAAGCTACAATTATAAAACAAATTGTCCTTTTTTAAACTAATAAATTAACAACATAATTCTGAAAATGGAATATTAACTCAATGCAGTTGCAAAAACTTATTATCTCCCGCGTCAATCCACTCATCCATAGAATATAGAATATTCTGGTAAATATATTTTTTCTGAAAAATTATATTATTTTGAAATGCAATAATTGATAACACGAATAATTTTGCATCAGTGCAAAAAATGTAGTGTTTTTAGAGCGTCCCTAAGAATTTTCGAGCCAACAGGTTTCCAACACAATCCGTCCTACATTATCTTAAATGTCTGATGTTGCATTAATTTTGTTTTATTTAGATCTAGAAAAATGAATGTAGAATCAGTTTGAAGAAATTAACTATTTAAGAATGAATTTTGTCTATACGTTCATATACATGTTTGGAAGGAAAATGGAAAATCCATGCAATATATTCTGGAGTATATGATTTTCCAAAAGAGAATTACTCATTGGTTTATATTCACAAGAGACTTTTTTTTTAATTTCTCAAAACGGGTACCTTTTCTAGTTTTCTAGTTGATTCAACGTCTATTATACATTAACAAAAGGATCAATAGCAGCTGAGGTATCAAAATACAACGATACAAAGTTCATTATTTTACCAACAAAGTATTCACTAGACATTTTAAGCTTTATTTCGCAACAAATGCATCCACCATTCTTTCCCCAAAAGATCAATACAAAAGTTTCGACAGATCAATACAGGTAGATTCGGGATCAAAAATGGTATCAATAAAAAAAAGAAAGACTATGGAAAAATGCATAAATAAATTTATTGATAAAATTACATAATATTGCAATAAAAACAGATGCATATTATTACATAATTCTTGCCTTGAATTTTTCTTTTGCATATGGTATACAGTAAAGATAAAAGTTAGTTGCAAGTACATTAAGTACACCAGCATGGAAACAAATTATTCCTACCAGAAATAAAAGAAAATTTCGCTTTGCCGATCGAAAGACAGTGCATAAAATTTTGCATCAAACGTCTCGTGCTTTTGCAAATGAATGTTCATTACCTTTTATTTCTGCAGTTACAGTTAGTAATCCAAATAAATGGAACCAGAAAACTCTACATATATCGATCCCGCTTAAACAAAACAAAAGGAAGAGGCCCACCGAAATAAACTTCCGAAATTAACAATTCTCACACCAGTTCAAGATAAGGAGGAATGGCATCCTCCCCCCACCTCCAGGAGAAGCAGGGGTCGTTGGTTGGGAGGGAGCAGATGCCCGGGACAGCAGAGCCTGCATCCGTGTGGCGCACCCGGGGTGGCCGAGCGAGGGAGGAGAGAGCTATTTTTAGCTCGTCCGCCAGGTAAAGGTGAACGAGTTGAGGGTCGCTCTGGGAGAAAAAGCGTCTTTTCTCGGATTGGGCTTCTCCCCTGTCCGAGGGTGGTCAAGAATCACCTTGCAGGCGAACAAGGTTTTCGAAAGGGGTCTTATCAGAAAAAATTGCCGCCACTTCATAAATGAATCTGTTCTTCTTAATTTTTTTAAATGAAGAATAAGTATGTGATCTTATAGACTGACTTTAATACCAAACTGTATTTCTTTGTTCATCTATAAAAATTTCTTAAGCTTCCATGAACAAGAATCACAAATGAAGAATAAGTATGTGATCTTATAGAATGATTTTAATACCAAATTTTATTTCTTTATTTATCTATAAAAATGTGAATCACATGAACATGAATCACAAATCATGAATATCTATTTTGTAAAAATTCAATAAATTAAACATCTTATTAATAATTAAATCATAAATAGGAATTTAGCAAAGGTCTTAAACAATAACTTAGGGATAATGAAACATATGTTAAAATGACTTCGAACTCTTTTTTAACATAATGTTAAATATAGTTCATAAAATTGTTGAGATAAAATGAAATTACTAGATGATGACTTACTTCTTTAAAAAAATCCATATCATTACTTCCAATTTATTTTACAATTACTTAGAAGTCTATTAAATAATTAAAATTACACCAAAACTTAGTTTAAGAATATGAATGCAAAATTTAATTTAATCCTATTTATTGTTATTAGAATATTGTTAATTCCTAACCGAATAAAAACCAAAATTCATGCTAAAAGTTGATTTTTCACTTAATAATAATTATGTGAATTTTAAGTCTAGTGGAATTGAATAGCTGGCAAATTACTCGTATTAAAATCTATTTCAAACGGCAGAAGCGACATTTAGTTTCTACAGAAATGCAATTTCAAATTTCAATGGATTTAAAATAAACAAATGGTAATAGTTTAAAAAAAAGCTAAATTTTAATTATTTAAACAATATTAAATACATTTACCTAAGTGTTGTTGAAACGTAGTTAACAAGTGTTAAAGAGAACATCATTTTTTAATTCTCAACTCAAAAATCCAGTAAATAATTAATTAAAAACCCCGAATTATTCTGTATTTACGGAGAACGTAATTTAAGAGTAGAAAATAAATAATATTTTTTTTTCAAATAAAACTATTTCGATTTTCTCTAAATAAAATAGTAGGAATATTCTTAATACATAAAATCGGAGCATTTTTTCCCCTGCTAGAAAATTGCAATGGAAATATTGGTTATCTTAACATCATCAAACCTCTTGAATTTGCATTTTATAGGGAAAAGAATAATGCAATTAACAATACAAATTAAGAAGAAACTGTGTAATAAAGTCATCGTTTTTAATTTAAAAGCTCTATATTTTATATGCGTTAGTTAAATTGTCATTGATTTTTAACATTCATTGCCACCTTATATTGCTTGCATTTTCTCACCGATATGTGTCACTACTCTGAATGAATTTTGTTGATACTAAAGATTGTATCAGTATTTTCTACTTATTCATTCATTTTTATTTTAAAATACACATTACGAACATTTAGTTTGCTTATAAATACTGTTTTTTATTAAATTTTTTTAAAAAAAACCAATGTTTATTAGCACATATACAATCTGTAAATTGTTTGCTTCAACTTACATGGTTAAAAAAAATGGAATACTGTACTTCCATTTCAAAACTTTAAATAGATAACTAAAAATCAATCGAAATTTCAAAAACGTTTTTTTCCTCTCATATAAATTACATATTATTATTTTTTTTTAAAAAAAAGGGGGTTTTTTGCGTTTAACAACCCCATCTCCTTTCAATGTTGATTTTTTTCCACTTTCCAATAAAACGAAGCTTATTTCTGGACAAAACCTTCTTTAATTTTGATAAACCTTAAAATATATTTTAACAATAATGCTTTCCTTTGTTTTAATTTATCTTTTTTACATTCACACGATTTGCCATTAAATAATTATTTTGTGTGCACATTCTAATTTATTTTAATTATTTTCACCCTTTTCGATGATTGATGCAACAGCAAAATTTTAATTATAATCACCTTATATTTAAAAAAAGCAATTAAAATTTGAAACGAGAAAAATAAAAGTGCATATACTAGATGATATAATCATTAGCCGAAATACACACTTCTTATTCAAGTTCATGCTCAAGTAACGTTTCAATAAATTGAATGACAAGAAAGGCCTCATTCTTTTCTATTTAGAAGCCCCAAATCCTTCCAACCACAAAATCAACTCCCAGATCTCCTCAGTAAGGGACCTACGACTGAAGGGGAGGGAAGAAGAAACAATAAGAAATGCTTTAAAGCAGGTTGTGTGACTTTGCAAATCAGCTGTCTGGAAGGCCTCTCCGCCTATAAACGCCAGCGGCAGGCGGCCCGATAATCGATTATGGGTTGGTACTTAATTGAACTCCCATCACATTCATTACCGCCTACCCCGGGCCCCGAGTTTTGGACCTCAGCCCTTCTCGCACCTTCATCCAGTGACGCAACCCGCCGATCGATGACGTCTCCGTGACGTCACACACGAGGAAAGCCTATCATTTCGGTGATTAACTTCGTTAGCCGAATTCCCTGACGTCATCATAGATCAAAGATGTACCTGCGAGGTAGGGTGGGATTAGGAAGGGGTTTTATACGTGACTCAGGTCCAATCACTATCCATGTCTGTCGCGCACGCAATAAGCAAGACCCTTAACGCGGTACGTGGGGTATTTTGGGGCGAAACTTTTAAAGACGAAGCTGAAATAAAGAAATAAAATCCCGCCCTTCATTCGAAACTCAGAAGTCGAAAGTTGGCGCTGCAAACTTATTCATTACAAGAGAAGTGGTTCACAGCACGAGGCAAACGGATCTTTTTAACAGCTTCAATTTGGGCGGTTTATTGTTTGGTTATACCACATTTCTATTTATCACAATAGCTGAATATTATTTTGCGCCAACTTTATCATAGAAGTATACA
>JAPMOQ010023706.1:1304425-1355336 GCA_026543055.1 Argiope trifasciata
AAAAAAATCCCATAATCAATTCAAATTTATTCAAAGCTGTTATATCACGTGAAACGCGACATTAAACAAGTTTGATTTGGTCTTCAAATAAAATGTGGGACGCAAAAGGCACAGGAACGGTGTATTTTTATCGAGAAATAAAAAGACTTTGAAGGAGGAATTGAAGACCCCATCCAAACTTGAAGAGGAAGAACAACGACTTGTTTCGACTCCCTTCGTCTCTGCTGCAGAATATGCAAATCAGGTTCTAATTCCACCCCTTTCCCTACACCCATTACCATCACAGTTGCTGAACAGACTTCCGGTTTCGCATCCACTTCCGCCTCATTGCTTTCCATCATCGGTTGCGATGGTAACGCGGTGAGCATGCGCACGGGAGAATGCTGTTGCCATGGGGACGGGTTTCCTACCTGCCCGATCTCAATCCGTCCGTTGTTCTTCAACGTTACTCAATAAACCAGCTTTCAAGTGGAAGAAACTGCTCGAAAATTCAGAATAATCCAGAAGCAAAGTGTTTGGAGTTAAATCGAATTTGTAAACAGAATAATACTTGACTTTTCGAGTTTTTAAAGGCAGTTTAATAAATACTATTAAAATCTGAAGAATAAAATAAGTGCAATGTTGTTGTTTTTTTTTCAAAATAATATAACAAAAAATATTTATAAGCCAAAAAACAGAAAACATTCCCAAACTTCTTAACTTTTTCAGTAAAAAAAAAAAGAGTTAATAAAAATATTGAATATATTTATTTACTTCTTTATTTAAATATTATAAATTCTTACTAATTTTAAATAAATTATTATAAATTTTCGTCTATGAAGCCGAATATCACATGAAATAGACTAATAGAAATTAATTATATAATATAAATATTTTTTTTAATCTGACATCAGTTCACCATCAAAATTCAATGATTACTAGATCTTCAAATAAGAATTTATTTTAATTATTAATATGGTGACAGATTTTCCCAAAGAAATAGATACTTTCTATAGTAATGTACGTCGAATGCACTTTAATAGCTTGAATTTGAAGCACACTGTGCATGTTAAGAGAGAGAATGCCTAGATGGAACAACATACCAAATGAGCTGAATACACATTTTATTCTATTTTAATTTTTTTATTTTAAAAAGATGAAATGGAAAGCTCCCCTTTTATCAGGCAAAGAAAATGTGCTCAGACCCTGACATTTCAAAAAATTCATCTGTTTAAAAACGTCAGTTAAGATGAAAATTAATTAAAAATGGTTTGTCTTTCCGAAATAAAGTCTATATGATCACCGAGCTGATTACGTTTTCAAGGACTTGTTACTTACCTGACTGTGACTAATTCACGCAAATTATTAATCATAGATTACCATTCTCTTTATTTATTTCTTGAATGATCAACAACGAAAAAGGAAAGGGGTGAAATTTTATTCCCTGTAGATGTTCTTCCTTACTAAGTTAAAGTATCAGCAGAGAAACAACATTTACAGACAGGGAGAAAAGTGATTACTACTGGTTTACAAGCCGTTTAGAAACTCCTATACCGAGATAATCTATTTTACTGAATGCAGCGGAATACACGAATGTGAGATGAATTGTAATCAGGAGGCATACTGTGGGGGTGGAAAATATTCACGATATCACGTAAAAGACTTTGGAAACCAAGTGAATAGCAAAAAGGCAATAAAAGATATCTCAAAATAAATATGGAACTATGCTTTTGTTAAGCTCAATACGTATTTGCGATAGCTAGAAAAATTGTAGTGCTTAAAAAGAGATAACTATAAAAATAATATTTAAAAAAATGATAATCAACCAGTAAAATTATCGATATTTGAAAAACTTCAGATAAATGTTTAAATTTCTAAACATTTAAGATAAGATTATATTTTTTAAAAAAATAATTATTTTTCTGTGGTTTTTAACAACCGAATACATGATTTTAATCTGGCATAAGTTAATAAAACGAATTTTCAGATTTATGATACAAGTGATACAAAGTAGAATATATACCTTTGTTATACAATGCACAATATCTGCAGATCTGCAGAAAAGCAAATTTTTATCTACTAGTCGCCTTTGTACTAGTTTATTCGACTGAACACAATAGAATTCAACTCCTTATGTGGCATGATTAAAAACGTAATTGTATATAAACTAATCATTTACAAATTAAAGAAAGTGCAAATTGAAATGTGCATTTATTACGGAATAAAAGCATTCGAAGCAAGAATTCAAATTTAAATTTTTTTAAAAGGCGATTTTCATTAATCCTAATTTTAACGCGGGAACGCTGTTTGGTGAATGAGCTCGAAGTTCTTTATAGATTTTAATGTATTATTACAGACTTTATTTTCATTTTTTTTAAATTAATACTATGAAAAAATTGTTCAGATATGAAATTAATATCATTAAAAAAGTAAGCTTTTATAAGCTTTAATATAATGAAAAATCACGCTATATAAAGATCGAATTCAATTTCGTTTAATATGCAAATACAAATCTGAACATTATTTTAATTTAAATATATTAATTCATTGATAAAGTGCAGTAATTGGTATCTCTGTTATAAACTGCTTATTTAAAATGTAAAAATAAACTGTTTATGTGCAAGTGACACACGTCAAATATGCCGATACTTTCATTTTAGAATCGTTAGAATTTCTACGAAAATTTTTTTGAGAATTGCAGATTTTATCTCTTTAACAAAACAAGATACAGATAATAACTTTTGTGGCAATTGATTGTTAAGATAGTAAAAAATTTAAGAGCATTAAAAGATTCGAGATAATTATTTTCAAAAATATACAAATAACAATTTTTGAAAACTGCTGATATCATACTTGTCAAAATTAATTGTCTTTTACAGTGTCTTTCTTTTTCAACCCCGCTTACGTTCATCTTTAAAGATGAATTTCGTTTTCCCACTTCGGATTTATTTATTTTTTGAATTTTTATTTAAAACTAAAACTGAATTTAGAGTAAAATGCTAACTCCAAATTATAACAGGGATTTGTAAACTGCAAGTAATCAACTAATATCTCCTCATCTTCCCAGACCATTTGCAGTATTTTTTTTCCTCAAAATTTCTGCTTCACTATATTTTTTATCTAATTTATATTCATTCTTACAAACGGAAAATATTGTCAAAATGAAAATCTGTATATATATTTCAATGAGAAAACATGTGTTCGATATACAGAAATTTTATCTGGTATACAAAAATTGCTAAAATGCTAAAAACCTAAAATTCCTTAAATAGTACGATATGCAGAAAATTTTGATTTATGAAACTTTAATCTACGGAAATTGCACTATACAGGTTTTTCAATTGGAATTTACTTGAAATAAAAATGAGCACTTTTATCAATTTCATTGTTGTAGCAGTTACATAACTCTTATCTTCTCTTTTGGATACTTCTTCTTGCATACAGCCGACCACCCCACCACCACTGAACGTAGCAGTATCGACAGGATTTGTTGTGGTCGACTGCTGAATAAGTATTGTCCAACCTTACATTGACGGACCAGTCAAACTAACATTCCTTTCGAGGAAGTAAATAGCTGTCTTTCTCCCCATCTGCACACTCTCAAACAGTTGGAATGAAACTACCAATCTTTAACATCATATCCTTCAGGGTTTTGAGATTACCTGGTACCATTAGTACTGTACTTAAATCATTATTTTCAATCTTCAGAGATCTCTGAGACCTCTATACATTCCATTAAAGAGTGGTAACCGTACAAGGTTTTGAGATTGCCTGGTATCTCTCTTTTGGATACTAGATGGCAATGACCGATAAGTTATCCCATAATGCATTGCGCATTGCGAATGTAATCAGAATGAGATGTGATACTGTGCTGTTAAGCTGTGAGCGTGAACGTCTTGTCTTTGTTCAGTGTGTGAATTTGGTTATTAAAGAAATGCTCCTGAAAACTTAAGTCCTGTTGCTTCCTGCACAGATCATAATAATCTACATTCCACCTCATTATAATTGTCACAAACTCCTCCCATCTTGGAACTCTGGAATCCGATAGCAGCGCCACCTTACCTCAATTGATACCGAGACCTGCTAGGGAAAGCATCAATAAATGGTCTTCGAGTGAAATCGAAACTTAATATAGAAAAGCTTTTGATTTTGAGTGTTATTTTGTCTGTTTTGTGTGCGTGACGTGAAAAATTATGTTTCGTCTCCAAAATTATGGATTATTTGTGTGAAAGTGAAATTATTACTCAACTAAAGTGGCGGTCCCGAAACATAAGAAAAGGCTCATTACCTTATTTGAATTAATTTTTTCTTCATTTTTTGCAGATAAAATGATAATTTACGATTTAAAAAAATGATATTTACAAATTAGCCTTATCATATTTTCATCACTTTAAATTTATACTGGAATACCCCAAGGCAAGGGAAGAAATTCTACCAGTAAAATATACTGTTGCTTTTTCTCCTTCCCAAAAGTGAAGTTTAAGAAAAGAAGTGAGGATTGATAGGGACGATTTTCTTTCTAAGAATGATTGAGGCCCTTTTAGAGCAAAAAGAGCTCGCTTCCTCGCTGCAGTCTGCTAAAGCTCTATTTTTGGAAGGCGTCGATAAGGGGTGAGAAAGGTCGATTGAAAGATCAAGATTCGACTACTTCCGTAAGAAACAAATGCGATATTAATGTAACTCGGCCCCCCATGATTTGGGATCGCAACATACGAGTTATTTTGGAAAAATCGCAATTTTTTTTGACTCGTTACAACATTAAGGAAGGATACACACAGGGATAGGTACTTTAATGTGAAGTATTTGACAGCAGACAGAATGGAACTTTTTTGTGTGTGTGAATAAAATACAAAAAAAATGCTATGAACATCATAAAATTAGAAACAAATGTAGATAATTTTATTTGTGGTAGCATATTTTTAAAAAAAGTTAAGTAAAATGGTGAATTATTAAACTAATTATTGAATTATTAATTAATTATTGAATTATTTAAAGAATCTTAGTCAAATAAAACTTAAAAAGGCAATTACACATTTTCTATCAAAAATACCGTTTTAAAGTTTTGAATACATTTTGACACTACAGCTAGAATCGAGTATATTATTATTTTTTAAACCATTAAATCACGGGTTTGATTTCATCAAAAATCAACAAAAATATTCAAGCTGTACAGATGTTACGGTCAATATGAACAATCGGTCATTATTAATATTAATCGGTTTGATTATTATTAAAAATGACCAGTTTGTATTAATTATCGGTTATTAAACCGATTATTCATATTGACCGCAACAAATATGATAACTAGAAAAAATTTCACTGGAATTGTATTGGTTACGAATAAATTGTAAGAAAAATAAAATCCCAACCAAGATTGTAGATAGACTGTTCAATTCTTTTACAAAGGATGGAAATTTTATTTCCTTTTAAACTTCTTATAATTGTAGAAAGAAATGTAATTCAAATTTGACGAATTGCAATTATCAATTTCTTATTCAAAAATGATGAATATGAATTTTAAAAAATTTGTTGCTGCAAATGCTTACTAGTTAAATGCCAAAATGTGAATTTAAACTTCTTCCACTTGTTTTTAAACTAAAATATGTTACATCTCGATGAAGATCATAACAATGTCATTCTCTTTAATCCTCGTGGTTCCAAATGTCTCAAAATTAAAGGGGAAAATGATGAATGAAGATAATAAAATGCTCTTTTACTTATACCTCGGGTAAAAGGAATTAATTCTAGCCGTTCGACTAGCTACCAGATTTTTCTGAAGCAGCAATGACTGTAAAATGCATTGAAATCCTCGTAACTAGCAAAGTAACCGAAAAAAAAAAAAGAGAAAGCTTTTCTCGGTTTTAAACATTTATCTATAGTGCGTGATCGGATCTAATTTTCACTTCGTGAAGATCTGGAGTTCTACAGAGAATTCTGATTACAAATTCTCGACTTCAGAATCGGAGTGTCGCTCGCTAGTTTGGTACAAAATTCCAACTAAGATTCGTCATTTGCATGCTTTTCATATACTTTAAGAGCCACATCAAAAAATATACTCACAAGTTAAAGTATTAAATATTTTATAGTTCACGAAACGATTGAAAGTTAGCTTCACGTAAGAGATTATGGCACAGTGTGTTGACTGAAAAGCTGGAATCGTAAATTAATCGAGATTCGAAATTATATAATTCAAAAAAGAATTCTCACAATTTCAAAACAAAATTCGAATTTCACTATATTTAAATATTTTCTCATTTCTTCGAGAAATTTCATTGCTGAAAGGAAATATATGTTTACATAAAATAGCAAAACGTTTTTTTAAAAATGCCAGAATATAACAATACTATTAGCAGCTCTTAATCAACCATGCAATTAATATCAGATCCGATGTATGTGTTTTTTCTTTTTTCTCTTCGTAAATCTGCAGTTGGAAATATAGATGCAAAGATAAAATTATGAAATTTTCAAGAAATGCGATTTCGCAGGTTTAACGAGTCTCCACATTTCAGACCTTTCTTAAACAGAAAACTACATTTTTGGAATATTATATTTATCTGCTTCTGAACATGATAACTTAAAACATATTGATCATTTATCTACTAAAATTGAAAAAGATACCCCTTATAATTTAGATTGTAAAAATGCGAAAATTTAAGGAGCATACAGATGAAATTTGATACAGAAATTATACAGATTTATCATTACAAAAAGTAGATGTGTTTAAAGCTTTGGACCAAATTTGTTTAAGTCCAGCATTTTCGAGCCTTCATACTCGAGAGCATATAAATATGATAACTCAAAAATGTAAGGTCTTGGATTTTTTTTAAAAGGATACAGTCTTGAAGAAAAATTGTAGATCCGTATGCCCAATGTTGGAATCGATCGAAAATGCATATTTAATTTTATTCATTACATAATGAAATAGAAAAAGTGTTAATTGCGCCACTACACATGGATAATTAGCATTGCACCAAATTTGTTAACGTTGGGCATTTTCTGTCCTACATACTCGAGAGCATATAAATATGATAGTTCGAAAATATAAGATCTTGGATTTTAAAAAATGGTATGCAGTCTTGAAGACAAAATTGCAAATCTGTATGCACAATATTGGAATCAATCGAAAATGTATATTCAGTTTTATTCATTATACAATGAAATAGAAAATGCGCCTATTGCGCCACACATATGTATAAGTGAATTAAATGAACTTACGTTTGATGACTGCAGTTGCCATCGAGATTCAGTTGTCTACACTGCCAAACACCACCCTACGTTCGGAAGATTAAGAAGAACAGGAAAGAAGGTGACGATTGTCCCAGCATGCATGAAAGAAGAGGGAAGAACCTTTCCATTGGTTTGCTTCTGGAAAATTAAATAAATAAAAGATGAATAACATTAAGCATTTTGTAACAACATTAGCACATTGTAATAACATTAAGCACAAATTTTCTTTCGCTTTGTAGTTAAAGAAACTCAAACATAACACAAATTCGGAATTAAAAGCATTCCGAACTTAATAAAATAATGTCGTATCAAATACATACATTTGGAAATAAATTCAGGATTATTAATTTAATAAGAAAATGAAGGATTTATGGGAAAAGAGTAACAGATATTAAAAATTTTGTAAAAGTATTACATTATATGGCAATTCAATGATCACAAGAATGATAAAAATTTTGATTGACAAAATACCCAGATCCACGGAAATGAGCCTAACTAGCAAAGTTGAACAGAATCAGCTTTTAAAATGTCAAATAATTGCTTACACGAAACAGAAAAAAGAATCGCGAAATACTACATTATCATCATAAACACACGAAAAACCAAATGATTTATGTTTCTATACTCTGCAATTACTATTTTTTGGAGTTTGCCTATTATTATACAGCGAGAAGTACAATTTAAACATTCTTGAAAAGACTAATTTGATTCAAATATGAATACGTTTCGAAATGAAGGGGTAAGAAATAACTTTCCTATGTTTGTTTAAGTTTGAACTTCCTTTATGTTTATAAACATAAATCAGAGCAAGACTTTTTAAACGTATATTTTTTTTCTTGAAAGTAAATATACTCGAAAAAATAATATCATAATTTGTGTTTGTAAATACTGTTATTGGCAAAGCAGAAATATTTCGCTAGAAAATTCTGTAGATAATGTAATGCATAAAAGATTTAATCATCAAGTACAAGAATAAAAGAAAAAAATAGATTATTGCATAATAAAAGAAAGAAGTAGTAATTCTTGGCCAACATCTCAACTCGTTTGCTTACTAGAAATCAATAAGCATGCAAAGTATTTGAATACCTTGAACAATATATTTTACCATTTCAGCGCTTCATAAAATATTTCTGTATGATAGATTATCGGTTTCACAGGTATCATGGATCTAAGGTTTCATTATTAAAACCTCAACTATAAAATAAGCTGATGTGATAAAAAAAAAATTTATAAATTTCCAATTATCATGGATCTAAGGTCTCAATCGTTCTCAATTATAAAATAAGCTGATGTGATACAACCATTTTTTTTTATAAATTCTCAATTATCATGGATCTAAGGTCTCAATCTTAAAATCTCAACTATAAAATAAACTGATGTGATACAAGAATTTTTTTTATAAATTCCCAATTAGTCCTGTGTTATGCAGTATATGCAATAAAATTCAACTATTTATTTATTACTTCTTTAATATTCGTTGTCATTTGCATACTTAACACGTTAAAAGACAGTAGGCCTCAGATGTCTTCATTAAAATGATACGACAGCAAACCTTCCACGTAAACGACTTGATCCATTTTTTCATTTCACATTATAATTATGCATTGTGATGCTACACCTATAGGCAATACAGAAAATTTAGTATTGTTTCAAAAGACACTGCCACCAAGGTTGTACTCTCCATCAACATGCAAATGCAAGTAAACAAGCATGCATGCAGTCGCCAAATACAATAATAGGATATCCTATCTTATCCTATTATTGTATTTGGCGATTGCATGGCGATTTACTGGCATAAGAGCCAAATTTGGCTATGCTGCGCCAAACATACGGTTAGAATGGAAAAATCGTGTCTATATGAAAAACTCTGCAAAATTAGAAGCTGGTTAAAAAATTCCTAGGCAATGTCTCTTAAACTTTAATGAAATTTCAAAGTATGGCAAGAATATGAAGCATTAAAAAAGACGATAAAAGTCAATTGCTTTTAAAAATTTTAAAAAGATTTTTGTGGGGATGTTCTCCCACAAGCATTTGCAAGTCCACAGTTGAAACATTAAAAATTTCAATTAAAAAATTAAAATGTTAATGGCATTCAATTAAAATGTTAAAAACCGTTAAAATCGCTTGACATCTGGATCACAGAGGAGCTCGATCTCCTAATAAAAGATGTCTGTGCGTTAAACGAGTGGGACCAATTCGGAGTCTAGTCAATTTGACCTCGAGCTTACAATAATAGGAATTAATTTTATAGCTTTACATTTTAACGATTCATTTAAGATTTTGTTTCAAGCTTTATTAAGTATTTAGCTTTATTAAATTTTTACTGAGCTTTGTTCTATCTTCCAATTTTTTTTTAACATTATTCCTTTATTGCCACAGTTTTACAACCTACATGCATGACTTCAAGGCATTGAAATAAACAAAAAGAAGAATGGGGAAACTGAAATTTTTCTTCTGCTTCAACAATAATGAAAAACACAACAAAGACATTTTTTTAAATCTCCTGAATACACCCACATATATATCATACACATTATACCTCCATTCTTCAATTTAATAAAAAAGCACCGTTTTTCTGCAGAAGAAAGCTCTGAAAAGCAAAGAAATAATGCAACCAAACCGAAGCATTTTTCTCCAACAAAGCCCAAGGAACGGCAGGTAACAAACCCCAGGTCTTTGTGCAACGTCGTGGGCCACACACAACAATGCGCAAGGGGGGTTTATTTTTAAAAAATAATAAATAAAAAAAAACACTGCGTTGCGGGGGCGTCCCCATTAAATAATAAAAACGTCATTTTAACGTCTTTTCCATCAGGCCCTGGGCAGCCGAGTGGGAGACGAGTCCCCGTTGGAAGAAGAGTTCGCATGTGGTGCAGGCACGTGCTTTTCAGGAGCTGTCAGCGGGCCCCGCCGGCTTTATTTTTGCTCCTCTGCGGGTGAAGGGCCCGGCCTTTCTCTCCATCTCAATCCGATTGCATCAGAGAAATAAATGCCTTTCAGGAACGCAGGAGACGAGCTGTTGGCTCTAATCGGTTGAGTAAATGCGGATTTTAGACAAAGGGATTACTCTGAGGCGAAAACTTGGCGGAAAGTTTATAAAATATGGAGCTCCTGCATTTAATATTTACTTTTATAAACTTACGTGAAAATATTCAAGAGATTTGAATTGAATACCGTGGCAATTTTAAGGAAGTTGCGATATCTGATAATTATTGAAGTAAATTAACTTTGTTGGGAAGCCGAAAACAAAGTAAATTAGACTTGGTGGGAGGTTTATAAAATATGGAGCTCCTGCATTTAATATTTACTTTTATAAACTGAACAGTTTTTGATGGAGATGGTGATTACTTGAAACTATTCAAGAGATTTGAATTGGATAGCGAGGTAATTTTAAGGAAGTTGCGATACCTGATAATTATTGAAACAAATTAATTTTGTTGGGAAGCGGAAACTGAGGTTAAATTAGGCTTGGTGGGAAGTTTATAAAATGTAGAGCTCCTGCATTTAATATTTGCTTTCATAAAATGAATAGTTTTTGGTTGAGATGGTGATTACGTGAAAATATTCAAGAGATTTGAATTGGATAGCGAGGTAATTTTAAGGAAGTTGCGATATCTGATAATTATGAAGTAAATTAACTTTGTTGCTAAGCCGAAACCGAGGTAAATTAGACTTGGTGGGAAGTTTATAAATTGTGGTGTTAGAACATTTGAAATTTGTATTTATAACCTGATTAGTTGCTAGTGACTATGAATAGATAAAAGCATTCAAGAAATTCAATGTGAGTTCAATGTTAGGGAAGTTTTAGTATCTGGCAATTACAAAGTAAGTTAACTTTGGTGGGAAGTCGAAGGCAAAATACATTAAATTGGCGGAAATTTTATAAAATATTTAGGACCTGCATTTAAAATTTACTTTTACAGACTGAATAGTTTTTAGTAGTGGTGATTAGGAGAGAATAATCAAGAAATTTGAATTGGATAATGTGGCTTTGTTAAGGAAGTTGCGATAATTGATAATTACGAAGTAAATGATCAGATATCGCAATTCAAATTGGAACTCGCAACAGAGAGTAACTTGGTAGGAAATTTATAGAATATAGAGCTTCAACAATTAAAATTTACTCCTATAGGAATAATTTTTAGTAGAGGTGATTAGGTGAAATTACTTAAGGAATTTGAACTGGATAACGTGACTATATAAAAGAAGTTGCGGTATCTGATAATTACAAAATAAATCAACATTTTAAGTTTAAAATTTTATTTGAGAATAGCATTGTTAGAGTTTTGACAGCATAATTTGTAATAGTTTGTATTTAACAAAAGAATATTTTTAACTTTTTATTTTCTTGAACATGAAGTAGTGAGTCATAAAGTTAAATTGCAATTGTTAAAATTAAATTTAGCAAAATATCATCTTTCGAGATATGAATTTTCAAGTGTACAAATTAATTTTTAATTGAATAAATTAATGAAAATGTTATTATAAATAATATAGCACAATCATATTTTTTTCTGAAATCTAGCAAATATATAAAAATAAAACTTTTATACAAAGTAAAAGGGATTTCAAGCATTAGAAAACATATATTACATTACCAAAGACAGAAAAGGGGGGCTGCAATATTTTGAATGAAGTTTTAAAGTCCATAAGCAAATACTTTCCACTCTTAATATGGTTGAGTAGACAACTTATATGAAAGAGAAGGGCTAGTTTTTCTTCTTGATTTCTTATTTAATATTAAAGAAATGAAATAAAAAATGAAAACTTAATTAAAATAATAATTCCATTCAATTCATAAAATAACCTTCAAAAAACTAATAAAAACGATGTAAAAACAAATTTTATTTGACTACTAAAAAGCAATTTTTTTCTGCTTTTTTCCCCCTTTTAATCTTATTTTTGTTTCTATTTTTATTTCTTACTTTACTTTCCTTTTAATTACTTTTGAATCTCTTCATTATTAAAATATTATAGAGTCTTAAATTATTTTTCATAAATTCTCAACCAAGTGACACCATGCACAAATGTAAGAAATTTAATTGAATGATTAAATAATAATTAAATTTCGAAAACATTAAATTGTTGCTTTGCCATAAAGAAAGAAGGTTAACAAAATTTCGTACCACTAGCACATCAGGAGAGAAAAATTTATTTAAGAAAATTCTATCATTACTTAATTATACGTGGATTCAAAAATTTTATGTCCGTAGAATATTTTTTTTAAAATTCAAATTAATTTTTTCAATTTTAGAAGATATTTTTATAGATATTTTTTCAAGATAAGTTGTAATTAGAAAGTTTTTCAACAATAGCTGTTGTTTTTACGACTTATGACATTTTACAAGCCGAATGAAATTTTCTTCATCTCTTGTACCCTCTCTTGTTTTTTCAGTAGCGCCTACTAGGGCCAAGAGATAACGACTAAGCTACTTCATACGTTACATTCACTTGCACAACCCCTTTTTACAAGAGGGGAAGGGCACCTTCACACACCTCAAAGACAAAACACAGAACAACCATGCCCGAAACGGGACTCGAATCCAGAACGCCCAGATCACGAGGAAGACATGTTATACATATATCAGGAAGCTGTCTAAACAATAGTAAAGAGAGAAAGGTTTTGTGTGCATGTGTAGAACTGCTGAAAAAATGTAAACAATACGCTGCATTTAAATCTTCCAAAACAATAATATTTATTTCAACCAATAAATTTTAAAAAAAGCCGTTTTAATTAATACTAAATACTGTTCGTTGCCAACGACAATTTTTTTTTTCAAAATCTAATATGTGAAATAAATCTTGACAGAAAAATGTTAAAAGAAAATCCAAGCCAAACATCCGTTTGTTAAAAACATATAAATAACGAAGTTTCGAGAGAGCCCAGTTTCAAAAATTGAAACGATTTTATCTGTTTTATTTGCATTACAATGCGTAACATTCGCTTCTTTATTTTTTCAAAGGATTTCAATTCCATTTTTCAAAAGAGAAACAATACCAAAATGAAATAAAAATTCGAAGAGAAGCATTTTATTCTGAAGATAAAAGCAATTTCTCGTCTCTTGCGCCGAACCAAAAAAATTTCCGTTTCAATCTACGATTTAACACTGGCTTTCGAGGTTCCATATTTTATTCTGATCAATTCGCTTCACTTCTGCGCGATGCCACCGCGCCTTTTCTTCTTAAAATACATTTTCTTTGCCGGAATTACCACGGCAGGGCACACACAAAGAGAGAAGAAGATAAACATAAAAGGACGAAATCGAAGACAGCAGAAAATTCGAAATTCTGTTAATGTTTACCAACAGCCGCTCCGTCACCAAAATCAAATTGAAATTGACGACGATTCGAATGTCGAATGAATAACAGGCATTCGAAAGTTAAAACATCCCAAGAGAATGCAGACGATCTTATCAGATTTCAGCAGATGTACGCCACAACTCTGGGAGTGCTCGAGTAAAAAATTTTACGTCGTTCCTCAAACGTTTATTCAGTAAAATCAAACGATATTTTTTATACATAACTTCCACTTTTTTTAAGTTTCTGGCACACTAAGTAAGAATTATAAAACAACAACAAAAACTGGCAACTTTATTCATGCAAGAAAACGATCGTTCCCGAAATTCGGCTTTAGGAATGTCAGATTTAAAAAACATATTTTTTTATAAGTCTGTATAAACGAGTTAAAAAAAATAAATAAATCAGCGCCTTTTTAACATGATTTATAATTTTATTTCATATAGAACTTATTCGTAAGTTAGGTAAATGTTTATATGTTCCTTATTATTTTTTAAAACTAAACCTGAAATTCCGCTTTAGGATTGCCAGATTTAAAAAAATATTTTTATAAGTCTGTATAATAGTGTTAAAACTTATTATGAAGTTAGGTAAATGCTTTTATATGTTATTTTTTAAAACTAAACCAAGTAATCTAAACAGAATTTATTAAGAAATAAATTCGGAAAAAAATTCAAAAAGATTTTATTTGATAAGCACAACTTACTATTTCTTTAAAAATAATAAATTAAATAAAATTTTATCTGCAATATGAGAGAGCACAACTTATCATTTCTTTAAAAATAAGAATTAAAATGAAATTCTACCTGTTACAATAAAGTTAATCATTTATTTAAATTGTTAACGTTTTTAAAAGCTATTCGGGAGGTATTTTGAGAAAGATATCATCATGAGATGGCACATGATGACAATTTAGTCGGCACGCCGTCTCTGAAACTTCAGACCACATCACCAGAAAGATGGTGAACCCTAAGGTGGACTAAAATCTATGCACTTGGCTAGAATCAAATACAAAATGCTATTACATTAAAATATCTCTGCAGACCGAAAAAATTTCCACAAAAATTGAAGCAGATTCGACAACTGTTACAGGAAAACGTATAAATAACTTTTATATTTTAATATAATCATCAAAAACATTTAAAATATTATGTGTTAAAATATCGCTCAATCTTTTAATTTATAAATAGTAAAAATTTGTAGCATTAAAAAAAATTGGGATGGACATACGAAGCATGGAAAATAAATATAATATATTTGTATTCTAAAGTATTTATATCTGTTAGAATTTACGAGTTCTTAAAAATTAAGGAATTAATTTTAATTTAATTAAATTACTGTTCTAAATTATTAATCAATTGTTATTCTAAATTAATAATTATTAATAATTAAATATAATTAATTATTATTCTAAAATATTTATATCTGTTAGAATTTACGAGTTCTTAAAAATTAAGTAATTAATAATTTAATTATTCCTGATAATTTTATTTCAATCATCTTGAAGAAATCTATGCGTAAAGACATATAAAACTCATAGATTCCCCCATAAGAGCCAATGAAAACGCATGTTACTTTTGAGCAATAAGGTCAAATAAAGGATTAGCAATATATTTTTATTACCAACACCAATATTTCTCTTCTGAAAATTTTGTGTCGTAATAAAAACAAAAAAAAAAACATTATCATAAAAAAAGATATTAAATAGATGCAAACATTGCGAAAATATTAAAATTAATTAAAAATTAAAACTCTTATTAAATTTATTCCGTTAAAATAATATTTTAGTAGCACAAAATAAAGATTAAAAACAATGTAAATATATTAGTCCAAAAACTGAATAATAATTACTAAAATATAACATAAGGATTACTAAGTGAAAAAAAAGACAGATTATTATCATTGTCGTCTTCATAATATAAAAAGAAAGGTTCGTAGATTAAATGCATCCATCTAAATTTATGAATTAATCTATCCGAATTCGATATCATAAATTAAGTCTTTAATTAAAATTCTGCCTTTTTTTTCTATTAACTTTTTTAGATTTGTAGAAGAAAAGATCGATTGTTAAGCGAAGGCTAGACAGGAAATCTGAAATAAAATAAAAAAACAAGACTGCTTTCTTCTCCACTTTCTTGTACGTTTTCAGTTAAGAATGTTTATGATAATTATTGTAAATGGTAAAAAAAATTGCATCATTGTGTTATGCAATTAAAAATTCTCGAACTCTATTTGCGAAAACCCTTTTAAAATATTAAAAATTACCTATTGCATTAAAATTTCATTAAATATTTTTTTATAATTTACAAGAGTAAGACACGCAACACTAAAATATTTGACATGTCAGAAAATATAAACAAGAATGGATTTTCGTATAAAAGTCTTAGTGAACCAGTAAATACGAAGTGATCATTTATCATCGAATATACCGGGTTTACTTTAAAATGGTATGATAGTTATAGAAGCATTTTTTTTTTTCTTTTCTTTGGGCTGGATAGTTGAATGCCAATTATAACTGAAATAATTATAAGTTCACAACATCGTCATTTTTTTTACATTTGTATTTTAAAGAAAAGATGACGTACGAATGTAAAATTTTTTTTAAAAAAACCAACTTTAAAACATCTGAACAGAAGAATTAAAAAATGCAAAAATTAAATCTTAAAAAGTGTTCACATACACATTTTATTAATAATTTTTACACCATTTTATTATTAGCCAAAATGTCTTTTTCATTATAGCAATTTAGCTACCGTATTTTTTTTTTTTTCTGATTGCTGACAAACATTTAAAAAAATATTTTAGCATAGTTTTCAGCAATCCCTTCATTCTTGTAATAATATAAAAATCGTTTTTGTTGTTTTAGCAAATATTTATTATTGAAATCTAAGAAATAAGTATTTTATCAAATAACTAGGCAATTTAAGAGCTGGGTGACAAAAATAATATCACGATAAACAATGGCAATGGCTTAAAAGATAGTTACGGTTTTAATAGAATTGCGATGGTATGAGATTCGATGTGTTATTAAAATGCTCATATGCACAATAAATAGAAAGCAGGTAAAACTGTTTTAGGTATCCGACTACGTTTAAAAAATTGTTTATCTACCTTTGGTGATTTTTTTAATTCTTATTATTTCTTGTACTTCAGACTTCTATCTTCCCAAAATAGTTTATCTTTTCTAAGTAAAGGAAGGACCGTCCAATTATTCAGGCTCACATATCTTTCAGCTAAAATGTGTCTTCAATTTTAATTTTCATAAAATTTCTCCACCGTTAACATAAAATCCCCAAAACTAGTAGATGAATTTCCATAAAAATTTCAGCGAGTGTTTTAAATAATAGGGTTAATGAAATGAACCAAACGTTTTATTGTTGGCGAAATACTTTTTTTTTATTTATAGGTGTTTATAGAAAAGTTAAGTTGTGAATCTAGAGATAAAATGCATATATACATATGTTTTTCCCTATAATTTCTTTGTATCTCAAGATTTTTCTTAGATTTTGGTTCATTTCATTCATCATTATATTCTATAACTCGTGTACAAAGAGAAATAGGATTGCTGCATTATAATTTTGTGTAGACTGTAAACCGCTTTGGTTAAATTTCATTAAAATTTATTACACATTTTCCCATTTCTCAAAATATATATTATTTCCAAAAATTGTCTTTGTATTTATATTGTTTATTATTGATAATACATCTAAAAATCATATATAGTTTCAAAAATACTCCAATTTTTCAAAAAATTTCCTTCGAACGTAGTCGGATACCTTAGTCAACATCTCTTAATGTTATTACAATTTCATGCTTAAGAAACATAGTTGAGGATTAATCAAGAGCATAAAGTCAAACATAATACTTCTTTCGGATTTTTGAAACCAAAAACGGTTTGTCTTTCCTAAAATGTGATGAATAGTGTTGTTATGTCATGTGCTTCGACTCCATTTAAAATGTTTATATGCACAATAAATAGAAAACAGGCAAAACTATTTAATCGAAACTACTTAATGTTATTACAGCTTAATGCTTACGATACATAGTCGAGGATAAATCAAGAACATAAAGACAAACATAATATTTCTTTCAGATTTCTGTCACCAAAAACGGTTTGTCTTTCATAAAATGTGATGAATAGCATTGTGACAAAGGATCTGTTTTTGTTTTGTTTTGTTTTAATGAATTAAGGAAAGTAACTGAATTGTTTCATAGTATTATTTTCTGCATTGTCATTAAATTTATTACAGCGACATTAAATTACAGCAAATTTAATAGTCTTCGACTCCATTTAAAATGTTCATATGCACGATAAATAGAAAACAGGTAAAACTATTTAATCAAAACTACTTAATATTATTACAATTTAATTCTCACAAAACACAGTTGAGGGTAAATCAAGAACAAAAAATCAAACATAATATTTCTTTCTGATTTTTGTCGCCAAAAGCGGTTTGTCATTCATAAAATATTATTTTAATACATTTATTGGAATTGCTGCAGAAAATTAAAAATCAGAGCAAGAAACAAACGTGAAGGCAGTCAAATTTATATGTCTATCATGCTTAAAGAATCAGGTAGTAGAAACGCTGGAAAAATGGCATTAGAAACACGTACCTCAAAAATAATGATAACAAACGGTGAGGGTAAGAAATAAAATGTACGAATAGAGAAAAGACGAGAAAAAAACAAGAACTAAGGCACTGGATTTTTGAAGAAGCGATGTCGATTCGCTTGTAAAAAGAAACGGAGCGAGAAATTGAAAAGAATCGCGAAGAAATACCAACTATGAAACTGACTCCGAGACCCAAAGCGAAATGAGACTTCCTACAACGAGGAAGGGGTAGGAAGAGAAAGGAAAAAAAAAATTAAAATAAAATAAAACGTGCATACTCACAAGGACATACGCGCATTATAACACGACACATAAGATACAGAGAAAAAGAATTGAAGGAGTAAAAAAAGAAGAAAAATCATAAGGAACGTTTCTTTATTTTTATTTTTCATCCTTTTTTCCATAAAATAAAAAAAAGAAAGAAACAGAAATGAAAAAGAAGGACATCAAAATATCCTAGGAGAAAGACTGGAATATACCTGGAAAGGGCTGGGACAAAATAAAGTGGGAAGAAAGTCAGAATGAAGAGGATATATTCTTTTACATTTTTTTTTTCTTTATTATTCTCTTTATTATTTTTTAAGGGCTAAATGCCAAAATGGAGAGGGTTTCAGACATTGAAAATAAGTAAAAAGAATACAATAAGGGGACACGAAAGAGCGAACTGGATTTCTTAAGGTTAAAAAATTATTGGCAAATCGAATTACGTAATCTTAACAAACGCAAAAAATTTTAAAAAAATAAAGACAAAGCGCTTCAACGCTAATCAGCAAAGATACAGTTCCATTTTGTGTACAAAATAAAATGATGAAGATTGCTACTTAACTTGCTCTCTATTATTTTTCTTGCTTTTTATTATTTTCTAAAAACGTATCTCAAATAAAAATCAATTTTGTTCATTCAGGTGAAAGAGCTCCATTAAAAAAATAACAGGTAAAATATAAATGAAACTCAATGATTATTAAAAAGAAAACAAAAGCATACTTATCGTTTCTATTAAATCCGCAGTTAAAATTATTCTTAAAACGTAATACGCGAAACAAATCAAATAGGGAAATAAATTATTTATTTAAGCAGATTTATTAAATTTATAGGCAATGAAATTTAATTCCGCTGTAGTAAATTTAATGACAATGCAGAAAATAATACTACGAAACAATTCATTTACTTTCCTTAATTCATTAAAACAAAAAACAGAACCTTTTGTTGGAATATGAGAATATAATTAATCATGGTTAAAGTTATTATATCGCTAGAAAATTCCCAACTTAATATTTTGTGTTATACCTGTTTATATAATTAACATTTTTATAAACTAATAAAATAGCACTTTTGATAGAGAAAATTGTATTTTAAGAAAGGTTAATATACACATAAGGAGATTTAAGGCAAACAATTATTTCAAACAATTATGGGAACATAACTTTTAAGAGTTAAGTGAAAACTCATAAATTTTGAATAAATGAATAATATTTAGAAAATATAATTAATTTAAAAGCATTTATTTTCACAACTTCACTTAAAATTATACAAGAAAAATATGAACTTTTATCAGCAATATGCTTAAGATACATATTATTGTGTGAAAAAATGATGTTGTCTTGGTTTGAGATACTTTGAGGCCTCAAAATGCGTAGGCAACAAATTGTTGAAACCTCAAAATGCGTAGGAAACAAATTGGAGATTCATAACTTTTAGGGTTATTAGCAAATAATGCAGAAGGTCATCATATTTGGCGATTTATCGCCAACTAAAGTTACAACTTGATTTCCAAATTATTCATTCTCTGAATTCTGACGAATTGTCTTAATTCATTTAAGTCTTTAACCAGTTTAGACCGGTTTGAAACAATCAGGAGATTATCAAATTACGCAAGAGACGATATTTAGAAAAAAGCCACCATCCTACGTCAAATCTTGTCGAACATAACTTTGTTTGACAACTAGAAAAATTGAAAATTAAAGTTTAAAAAAATTATACATAACATACAGGGATAGAGACCGATATAGAAGTATCTGGATGTTTAAAACTGATTTAACTTGGTTAATGACTTAAATTCATTCAGACAAATAAGGACTTAAAAATAATAATGATCTCACATGACTACTTGAAATTTGCAATTGTAGATCATTTTTGTTATTTAATTATTTTTAAGATTATCAAATAATTAATGTTTCTTATAAATTTAATTATTTAAATTAATTCTTAAATTCCTTGCAATTAACCCTAAGATGGCAACTTTAAACTAGAGGCTAGTTAATTATATCATTAATAAAATGGTCTAAGTGAAGGGAAATGCGGTTACCGTTATTCAGGACATTCTTTTTCTTTTGACAAATACAAAAAAAGAATTATAGGACTAGATTTCGGTGAGCTCGAAATGTTTTTATCTTAAATACCCTGCAGCTAGTTCATTCTTTCATTGAATTTGGTTCTTCGAGAAATAGAGGCAAATAAAAAAAAAATTAAAAAAACTGCTTTAATTTTGATACAAGAAAAGAAACTTTTAATCAACAGAATATTCTCAGCTAGTTTAATTGAAATACTTTTTTCTCGGCAGATTAAATTAAATTTAGAAAAAAAAAATTTAATTATTGATGTAGTGAAGAATTAAAAATTCTGTGACAACCTAATTCGAATGAAATCAAGCAACGATCCAGTTTATGTTAACTGATTCAAGTAATGGCAATTTCTTATATGAAAAAGTCCAAATCTTGATTGTATGGACGTCTTTTTCCAGAAAATCGCAATTATTGAAAATATCTAATAAATTTTTTAACTATTCTAGTTTTTAATGTATTAGTTTGCGTACAATTAGAGCCATAAGGCTTTAGAGCTTGATTTAATCTTTGAGTAATACTTTTTTTCTGCAGTAAGTTTTTGAATTTTTGAATGTTTTCAAAATATTGTAACATCTGCACCATTTGGCAAAAAATAATAGCCCGCTGTGATCCAGCAACAGTTCGATGCAAGAGATAATGTGCGTTACTCATACGGTAGCATCTCGTCATGCTGTTAATTTACAATAAAGTGTTTCGCATGAATTAATTTGTAAATTTGTTTTTTAACGTTTTGTTTAATGAATCTGTGGGTCCTGACATATAATTTATCTGTTTCAGAACAGAATTTTAAAAAATTTAAAAGCTTAGAAAAGCGTGGGGACTTCTTAATGTTTTTCCTTGACTCAAGACGTAGAATATGCTTAATGTAATTTTACACACAGCTTTGAGTTGCTTAATTATGCAAAATTGTTGCTGTTGTTTCTAATGGATCTTATCATTGACAAGCTTGCTGCCTTAAGAGCCATTGCGATTTAATCCTAATTGTGCGTTTCTTGTTTTTCCCGTAGCGCCATCTAGGGCCAAGACTACGAGTTAGCTATTCCCACGTCATAACCCTTTTTATAGGTGGGCATTTCATTCACTCATCCAGAGATCGTAATTCAAATCAGGATGAGAGAACGATCACCTCTTGGTCAATACTCCCAGTGGTATACTCTCAACATGAAGACTTTATGACCACGACAGATTTAAGGCTTTATCATACAGCGAAATATCGTCAGCAGTTTACCGTTTCGTCAAACAAGTTTTTCGTCATCGTGAGCATTTTTAACTAGTTTGAAAATGCTGACGATAATAACGGAAATATGGTTTGCAAACGAAATTCAACCAATCATGTGAACCTTCGATAGTGATGTGACTTTCGCTGTCATTTTGCTAACGATATTCCGCCGTGTGGTAAGGCCTTTATACGCGCACCAGCCACCACATACCTGAAGATTCTTCAGCCGGGTAGTTCGAACTCGCACCCTAAAGGATGTGTCCAAAGCTCTATCAACCAGGCAATCGTCCAAGTTAAATAGTGAAGTGGGGAACTGAATCGTCAGTCCCCACTGAGAGAGGTAATTGTGAAACTGAACTGTCAAAGTTATTTAAAAGAGGTATAATATTCTGGACTACACCAAAGGACAGAAAAAAAAGCCTAAATCTGCAACTGGAGAGTCGCAAATAATCCAGGTTGCCAGTTTTAAGGTGGTAGAACATTTATTTAGTTCCTTTTAAAAATCAAATCTAAAAAAGGAGATATATAATATTATGATCCAGACGATATCCACATTTGTCAAGTCGTCGATGAAAACTGGAAGGGGGAAAATATATCATATCGAGTGCGCTATTTTTTCTTTGGTAAGCTGCTATTTTGGACTGAGAGAGATCTCAAATTAAGAGATCCATCAATACTTAAAAATTGCAATTTTTGATAGTTAGGCTATTTTAATGTAATGGTGATTTCATAATGCAGCACAACCAAATCAATATCTCCAATAATTCTGAGTTTACAAAAGAAAAAAGAGTGGGAATTGTTCAATGAAAAATAAATAACCACATATCGATGCTAATGAATTTGGGACAATATAAGCTGCTGCTATATTTAGAAATATCTGACATTTAATGCATAATTTTTGGCACCGTCCCACATATTTTGTGGAATAAACACACTTTGCTTAGAAATAGAGTTTTATGAAAGAGAGTTTTAGAAACTATTTGGTGTATATATGTGTGGTTTATATGGTGTTTTAAACGAAATTTATTTATTTTATGCAATAAGCACATTTTCTTATTAATATGGAATTTTTTAATGAAACTATGTGGTGTATATGTGTGCGGTTTGTATGGTGTTTTATGCGAAATTTTACATATTTTATGCTATAAGCACAAAAATTGCTATTAAAGGGTTTTTAAATGAATCTCCACTAGTCCGGCAAATCTCTGATTTAATTGCAGTCAAATTTCTGAAAGACAAATTTATTTTCTTCCATTAAACTGCATGTACGAAAATGATATGTATGGTATATATGTGGTATGTGGGATATATATGTATATTTATGTGGTGTTTTATGCACAGATATTCTACATATTTTATTTCTAGCACATTTTGCAATTATAATGGAGTTTTTTAAATGAACCTTCATTTATGCCGCAAACCTCTGGCTTAATTTCAGCCAGATTTCTCAAAGACCAAATGAATTTTTACCAGCAAGCCTTCATGTATGAAATATATATATATATAACTACCTCTTAAAGAATATCCAATATAACAATCATCTCACAACAAAAAAAGGTTACCATCGGATATCCATCTTTGTTTGAAGATGAGGGTTTTAATACCCATTACACACCGGAGTCCACAAAACTGATCCGTGTTGACTGACTCTAAAACTTTCTCCGGTTAACCGTCCTGTGCCTTGACAACCACCATGTAATGAAATAACGTCCGTGTCCAGTGACACATGCGAAATTACCCTTTTCTCTGGCGCTCATTACGGAGTCGGGCCCTATCCAGGACACAATCAAGAAAAGAGAGTGGTGTGCAATAGACAAACTCGAGTCCTCATTACCATGGTAACATCGGAAAAGCAGAACAGCGTTAAATTCCCCTTTATTTTGCAACACGTCGGACTCGAAGCTCTCGGGAATGCTAAATTAAGTCCATCAGACATGGTTACAGGCAGGAGGGCGGGAGGCTAATAATCGCAGGGCCCTGCACACCGCACTAATTACGTCTGTCTAGCTCCTGCACGGGCCAGAAAGAAAGAAGGAATCTGAAGACGCTGTCTCGAGCTCCCAGGGCAGGCTGCTCGATAACTCTCCGGGGGTGCCAAGGGTCGTGATGCCTTCTGCTTTCTTCTGTTTGTTCTTTTTTCCTTTTTATTGGGTTAATGTCTTCTGTAGGGGGGTTCTGTTTGACTCGGACGGAATTAAAACAGAAGCATCTCTAATCTTTAGATGAGATGACGAAGGTTTTTATCATTTGGACATCAGACAATGACATATATATAAATAAAAATGAATGTTTGTCTTATATCTCTTATACGTTGAAGTACCGCTCATCCGATTGCGATGTAACTTTGAATACTTATTACTTGCACTTATTTGTTTCTGCTGAAGATGGAAAAACAAAAAAATATTGTCAACCCTTAAGTTTTGAATAATAAATTTAAAAAAAAATAAAATTAATGTTATTTACGCTTCTTCTTTATATATATCTCAATTTCAATGAATGTATTAATTTCCGATATGAAAACAAATATTATTCTTTATATCATTCCTAATTAAATTAAACAGTTATTTTAAATTTCAAACTATGTTTCCAAAATTATTTCTTCTGCGTCAGCAACGCGCCGGGTACCAGCTGGTTATCTATAAAAGAACAAAGCTTGTTATCTATAAAGAAGAAAGTTATCTATAAAAGAATATCATATATTTCAAATGATTTCAACACGGCTTTGTTTGAGAAAAATACAAGTACATATGTAGAGCCTAACACATTTGAATTGTGAAATTTTGTAGAGCGAATAATTAATATATCAGCTATTAAATTAAATAAAACTCGATAATTAACAATCGACCAAGTAGAAGATGCATAAACAAATATGTAAAATAAAATTCAACTCAGTTATTCCAATTCATCAATCCATTTTCTGGTGGAACGTATGCTAACATCAAAAAAATTTAATTGTGCCACATATCAAATCAGTCCCAATAGATTCGCTCTAAGTAACAATATTTAAAAGTTTGAAAAATTTTGGTCTCAATTTCTTTATTTCAATGGGAAGTGTCATATAATCAATTTTAACGCCTTCTTTGTGATGATTCACGAGGTAATAAATGGAACACTGGATGCATGTTGCCTGTGAAACCAAGGAAAGTCACATAAACGAAAATCATGTGGCCAAACAAAACTTTAAGTTTCCTTCCATACTGATCTCAAAGTTTTCTTCATAGTATCATTCCAAATTATAGCATGGAAGCTACAGTTGCTTGGTTTTGAATAATTCTATATAGGTTGCTACAGTCTGCAAAAAGACTTCAGTTTCAAGCAAAATAACACTATTTTAATTAATCTTTTAAAATTTATCTTATCTTTAAAGAATAAATTGCTTACATATAGGGTAAATACAACACATTTAAATTGGAAATTGTAATAATATAAGATATCTAGTCACCTGAGAAGGAACTAACTATTTCTTTCAATTTAAAAGTTAAAGGGCAGATACATTCACATTTTTGTATTTTATTATTCAAAGCAGAAACTACAAGTTTTACATATTCTAACAGAAGCTACAAAAATCGCGTCACAACTTTCAATGAACGGCACCTGCATAGATAGGGAAAAAAGGAAAGCTTCCAAGATACGACCGGGAGAAAGAAACAATACGGAAGAAGAAATATCGACTGGTTGAAATCCCAGATAGCAAAGCTGGGAAGGAAAAAAAGAAAGAAAGCCATAAACCAGCAGCGTTTTTCTTCAGTAATATTTTATTTTGAAGCATAGATGGAGTCTCCTTTGAGATTCGTTGTTTTACACACGGCTAAGCTATTTCCGACTTCTTAGCGTTATATCTTTCGGAAAAACGGCTCGAGGGATCCGATGCGCTAATAATCACGTTTTATGTGATAAGCTGGAGGGACTAGCAGTGGATGCCAGTGCCATCACCAGGATTACCAGTTCGCGAAGGATAACTTGTTGTGAGCTGATCGCACAAAAAAAAGGGAGGAGTTCGGATATTTTTTTTTTCCACAAATGCCCGGCTGTTTAAGGTATTAAGTCTTCTGGCATTACAAGGAGAGGAAGTGAAGACCGTTTTATAAAGGAGAAGTATTTGATAGGTAGGCATTATAAAACTTAACATTACAAGACTGATATATGTCAAATGTTTCTCAATTAAGATATATGTACCACTGAAGATAGAGGTAATCGTTGTAAAACTTAACATTTCAAGACTGGTATATGTAAAACTGCTTTTCAATTATGATATACGTACCACTGAGGGTATCAGTAATCGTTGTAAATCTTCAACATTACAAGACTGGTATATGTAAGACTGCTTCTCAATTAAGATATATGTACCACTGAGGATAGAGGTAACCATTGTAAATCTTAACATTACAAGACTAGTAAATGTAAGATTGCTTCTCAGTTATGATATATGTACTGAGGATATATTACACAATTTGTGGGAATACAAGGAATCCAATTTTTGCATAAAGAATTTTAATGAATGTATAATGGAACTATTTTAACATTTTAAACAATGATTGCTTTAATCATCTCTCTCTCTCTCTGTCTCTTTCTGTGTGTGTGTGTGTGCTTACGCACGCTTTCCGTGAAACATCGATTTCATATTTCGTTCTGGATATTATAACTAGTGCAGAACAATGTCCGTCGTAGGATCAGATCAAAAGAAAGTAACATAAGTAATTGCTAATTAATTGCTGCTGAGTAACCTAATCAGTAACCAAATCAAACAGAGTAACAATGAACAACATAGGGGGAAAAATTACATAAGATCTGTTACATTCCAGACACTATTCTAGATAATAAGGCAATCAAAATAATGACTTATAAACGGATAAATGCTTCAAAATGAGTCCGAAAATGTGCCGAAATAAAATTATAATATGATTTATTTCTTTTTTAAAAAAATATTTTTCAAAAAAAAACATATGAACTGATGAATAAGCAAACATTTTTATTCGTGTTTGAATGGAAATATAATTAAAATTTTAGAAAGCTCTTTCTTAATGAGCATCTAGAACCTACTTGGAAGTGAAAATTTTTAGAGTTCTACTTCCAACTGTCCATTCTGCATGGTATTTTGAACGATAAATTCAACATGCACAACATACCAAGAAATTTATAGATATTGTCAGCTTATAAATACTATTATCAGTGCGTAGATTAATTTTATCTTTAAAAGAAAACACTTTATAGGTACTTTTAAACGAATTTAGAAAAAACAAATGAGAACCGATTTTCATATAGTATTTTTCATTACAAGATTTTGAATTCAGGGAAATTTACCATTAAGAGTCCAATCTTATCGAAATATACATAAAACATTACCAAAACTTACTGAATATATTTTACTAATAATAATATTAAGTTATTTAAAGTATTTTTTATAGAGTTTCGTTTGAAACATCCTATCAAAAAACATTCATTGCATTTCTTAAGTCATTTAATTACACTAAAGTTAGTGGTATTAATGGCTGAAAAGTTATATTTATGTTTCATTAAAATTTCATTTTTTAAAGGATAAGAACATAAGCAAAACAAATTTGGAATATAAAAATTTATGCTAATTTTGTTAAATATGCAAACAAAAGATTTTTTCTCTTCAGAGATTTTAACAAACGCTTTCCATTATATTCCTTAACTAATAACTTTTCCCAACTAATTAATTTTGTTAATAGAGAAAAGTTTTTGGCTTGTCGAGCAAGTAAATGCATTAACTTTATATTCAATTTCTGCAATTTCCTTTTCTAAGAGGGTTTTTTTTTTCTGCACACAGAAATCAAGGACACAAAGGTCTAACTTTCTTTCTGTGGATAAGTCGGATATGGACGACCACTTCATGCCATACAACAACTTCCGCTGCCATCGGTTTTTCAATAAAATAGACGATATTTTGAAAGGGGTGTTGTTACTAACAGCCTCACTTCTTTAGTAATATTTATTGAGTAGATTCTACCCGACTGTTTTATGTGGTTGTAGATAATATGTTGCGAAACATATTAAGTTTCTGATTTCAATATTTTAATTACTGTTTGTTTCAGTATCCTGAGAAGACCACTTATCGATGATTCTATCTCACTAAGGGGTGAAGTGCGGTAAGGATGAGGGCATTTCTGAAATTCAACGTCCTTTGACCTTGATTTCCGCTCTATTAGATACTTTCTCGTTCAGTTACCCCCCCCCCCTTCATGCGTATGTTACTTCTGTACCTTTTCTGGCCTTATTATTTTATGTTTAGTCCAAGAATAATGGAATTTAATTTATTGTTAAATATAAGCATTTCCTCCTTTCATCTTTCATCTCACCCTTATTTTGACGAATTAAACAGATCCTCACACATGCGCATATGCGGGGATTGTCTAAGAATCCGTTAGCAAACAATTATGCTGAATTCTTCTTATGCTGATGTTTGTTCACGAGAAAGAATTAAATAAATTTCAAAATTCTCCAAGGTGTTTTTTTTTTAATTTATAGTCTTCGGATATAGGATTTTTTTAAAAAATTATTCTTGAAACTATTCAATTTAAAGATCTGAATTCATTATAAGAAATAAGAAAAAAAATGAAAAATTATCAGTAACTAAAATTTCTTATAAAATTAGTAATTAAAATTGGCACAAAACCGTGGAGAGTTTTAGAATTCGTTGTCAAACAATATATAAAAGTTATTCCAATGAATCATAGGTAAATATTGAGAAATATACCATTGTATAAGCTATATATAATCTCGTTATTTTCTTTATTGAAAATAACATCTCAATTTACTAGTAAGAATGTTAAAGGCAATTCTTCGAAACTAAGTAAATGTTGCAAATAACTTCTAACATAATTTTCAAGGTTACAGAAAGACAGAGCAATAAAATTCAAGAACGAAATGACAAAAAAAGAAGACAAAAAAAAGACAAGGAATTGAATTATCGTCATATTAAAATTCATCTTCAAGTCCGTTATTTAAGGTATCCGACTACGTTAAAAACACTGTTTATCGACCACATTGGCGACTTGATTACTATTACTGTTATTTCTTGTAGTTCAGACTTTCCTCTTCCCAAAACAGTTTTTTTTTTTTAGGAAAAGAAAGGCCTGACCTATCATCCAGGGTCACCTATTTTTCAGCTAAAATTTGTTTTTCACTTCGATTTTCTCAAAACTTTTAATGTTCATAAAAATTCTCTACCGTTTGATATCCACAAAACTATAGAGATACTTACATAAAAATTTCAGAGTGTGGTTCAAATAATATGGCCAATGAAATGAACCAAAGTTTTATTGTGGGTGAAATACTTTTTTCATTTGCGTGATTTTAGAAATGTTAAGTTGTAAATTTAATGCATATATACGTGTATTTCTACACATAACTTCTTTGCATCTCAACATTTTTCTTAGATTTTGGTTCATTTTATTCACCATTATACTCTATAACTTGTGTACAAATAAAAATAGGATTGCTGTGTTGCAATTTTATATAGAATATTAACCATTTTGTTTAAATTTCTTTAAAATTTGTTACAAATTCACCTAATTTTCAAAATATATTATATTTTCAAATCATTTTGTTGTATTAATAGTGTTTATAACTGATAATACACCTAAAAACAAAAACAAAAAATAGTTTTTAAGAAATCCAGTTTTTCAAAAAATGTCCTTCGAACGCAGTTGGATACTTTTAAGAAGAAAAAAAAGGATTACGTATGACAAATAATATGAGTTCTCTTTGGATTTCACAATATTTAGTACTTAATTAGAAACCTTTCGTCGAACAACATGGAATGACTTTAAAGAGATAAAATATATAATGTTTCCGAGATATATCTAGAAACACATTTATTTCAACAGCACCGTCTTCTATAAGGGACATATCGCATGTCAAAATGGCGATTCAGCATAGTAACAAAACGATTTCTACGAAAATTTAAATTTAGAATGAAAAGTTAAAATAAAGTCCGCTTCAAAGAATTCTTAAATTTAGAATAAAACTCGTTTGAAGTTAGAGCTGGATAGATTTATTCATAGACCACGCTCCTCAAAGATATTAATAATAACTTCACAGCATAAAAAATAACTGAAATGATTTATAAGTCTATGCTACTACTTGTTAAACAAAGTTTAAAATAGGTATTGCGCATTGAGCAATTTTTAAAGAAATCTAACATAGTATTCAACATATTCGTGCTACGTTATTTTTTAACTTTGTCATTCAGTTACCTTCTCTTGTTATCATAAATTCTTGAAAGAATATATATTAAGAATATTTTCAAAAAACGATTTTGAAAACTTTTTTCTGAGATATATTTGCTCGCTTTCGTGAAGTTCACAGTTACTGTTCAACATTGTTCTCGTCAAAAAAAATTGTTCTGTATATTTGAGCTAATTATACAATTCCTATATAAATAAATATAAAATTTATTTTATATTTATATATGTATTATTTTAATTTTATTTAAATAATATAAAGTCTTTTGAACTGAGATACTATAGATTTTGCACGCTACATAAAAAAGAAAAGGAAATGCATGTTTTGAAAACTTATTGCTGAAATAATCAATAATGTACATTATAGTTTTCATTTTAAAAAGTTTTAAAAATTCTAATCATCATATAGTTTAGCATTAATTTTATGTTTATAAATAACTAACCACCTTTGGCGACGAGTAGGTTCGCCAATCTTAATGCTCGTTAAAATTTTAATAATTAAATATTTTATATAAATTCAATTTTAATAGCTTCTTCATCAAAATATTTTAAAACTTAAAATTTTGATGGGCATATAATTTACTCATATTATTATAAAGGCCTTCAGCCGTAATAGAATATGAATCAACCAAATTTTCTGTAAGCTCCCGTAGAATTTATGCTTTAAAATAGAGTGGAAATGATTAATCTGCAATTAATATAAGAGCATTTTTTACTGAAACATAGCATTTTTTTAAAAAATATAATTACCAAAAACAGAGTCGCTGGGCACCAAATAATATCTTTCTTAATTTATGTAATATCTCAAGAATTTTTTCATTACAATTTTCTCATATTCATCATGAACAGGTCGATTAATTAACTATGATTAGTTTTAAAAGCATCAAACGCAAAGAAAATAAACAGAATCGTTTAAAATAATCGGTCGAAAACATGTTCAGACTTCAAAACCAAGTTCGTATCCTTTGTAAATAGATGTCAATAATCAGATCACAATGCGTATGCATGAATTTTCAACCCCATTTACAGTAACGCAAATGCGTGAATTTTCAACGCCAGTTGGGGTAACGTAAAGCAGATTAGAAATTTTCAACTTCCTTTTTTTCCTTCCTTCAAAGTATTTTATTTTAATTCCAAAGGACTTCAGATTAAATCTGACAGATCGATTAGTTGACGCTGTTTAATTTTAAACGCATAAGCACTAAGAAAATAGACAGAATCGTTTGAAATAATCGGTCGAAAATATGTTAAGCCTAACCTCGTTAGAGCGGGGGGAAAACTGAAGCCTTTCTCATTTGGCAAAAGGGAAATGAAATGATTTTTTTTTTTTTGCTGTAAAGTTAGTTTTTAATCAATATTGAAAATTCTACTTAAAATTCAAAAAAGGGACTTCAGGTGCACATTCCCAACCTCCAAGGTATGCAAAAGCCAAATTTGTTAGCTGTTGGTCGACCGATCTGGACTGTAGAAAGCCAACACACACAGACATTGAGTTTTATTGTAAGTATAGATTAATGTAATAATTTTTCATTTACACAATTAAAACAAATTTTTATGACTAATGACTCATTCAATTGTTATAATTACCTGACAACAGATAATGATTAATTGACTCGGAACATCATGATATTTCAGTAAGAATTGTTTAATATCATCGTACAAAAGAATTGGATCTTTCTCCTTTCAGATTATTCTGATTGATTAATCTTCTGACAAAAGTACGTTACAACAAGCATTCAAGGAATGTTTCAGAATGAAGAATGGTAATTCCAGCAAGACAGAGCACCTCTGCATTACTGTCGAGACATGAAGGATGGATGGAATTTTGGCAAACAAATGGTTCAGTCAAAGAAGTAGCACTAAATTCTTTTCACGTTCACCGGATCTTAGCCCTATCGATTTTATTTTATTTCAAGAAGCATATAAAATTTATAAAGCAACAATGCCACAAATAAAACGTTGTAAGGATTCATTGAAAAAGAATGCGTCGAAATCTATGGAGCTTAACTTTTGACATTTGATAGCAATACCTACAATTTCTTTTATCAGCAGATGATAAAAAAAAAATTGAAATATCAACAATTCAGCTACAGATAAAATTGTTCATTTCTATAATATTTGAATTACCAAACATAAATTATCAAAGTGTTTCAGTTCCAGTTGTTCAAAATTTGTGTAACTGATTTTTAGAGTAACTCTTGTTAAAAATTTCATAGAAAATACATTCTAAGTAACCTAAGAACAAAATATTTCAATTAATGTTATTGCTCAAACTTTTCCTTTTTTTTTTTTTTTTTTTTTTTAAAAAATGGTATGACTCAATACCGGAAATGTTAACTTTGTCAAATTTGTTTTTGCCAAACCATAATTTTCCGATTTCAACATAACAGAAGCAGTTATGATGCCTGTTAAACTGTTTCACAGAGCATCATGAATTTAGATACAAAATATATATAATTTAAAAAAATCTTAAAGGTGCATTTCATTAATGAGTGTAACAACAGAATAGTTTTATGATTTAATTTATTTTCTACAATAAAAGATTTACTGATACTCAATTTCAAAAGAATAAGACGGTACTGATACTGAAAAAAAATTTAATTTATTACACATTGATAGGATAGAATATTGATTCAATACAAAATAGTATATTGTCATTGAAAATATAGATGCACACATTTCAATCCTTTAGCACAAAAATGCATATGTTTTTCTTAAAAGGAGGACAAATCAAATATTGGTAAATATAATTTATTATAGAATCAAAAAAACTTTACAAAACCCATAAAGTATTTTTAATACTAAATGAGAGAATTAAACTTATGGTACCATTTCTAAAAGTTCTTCGAAATAAACTCCAATTTAAAACAGGACAGATACCAAGCAGATTTAAAAATTTTATTTTTACAAAATAGAAAAAAAATAAGAGCAAATGAAATTTAATCAATCATTACGCACACAGATCGCATAGTACTCATTTTCCTTCAGTTTCTACAGCATTTATGGAAAAATTATTTAAGAAAATTACTATTGTTATTTCGTATTTTAAATCCTTTTATTTACCATTCATTAATTTCTAGTATTCTTATTTAATTTGTTTTATTTTGCGGTTAGAATCTTCAAATTAAAAATCATGTTTTGAAATATCGTTAATTCCTAAATCGAGTTGCGGAACATGATTATTTAAGATAGAATGACATAAAAGGTATGCATTCATCAATGAAACTAAAACCATTATTAGAGTTCGGATCATCGAGTCAT
The DNA here is from genome assembly GCA_026543055.1 of Argiope trifasciata. Classification (NCBI taxonomy): domain Eukaryota; kingdom Metazoa; phylum Arthropoda; class Arachnida; order Araneae; family Araneidae; genus Argiope; species Argiope trifasciata. The sequence continues at coordinate 1,337,573 of JAPMOQ010023706.1, forward strand.
GTCATAAGTAAAGACATGACTCCAAAAATATATTAGGTTGTTCGGAAAGTAATTTCGTTTTTTCCTGACAAAGGATTTAATTGCATTTTTCGCACCCAATTTCATACTTAAACCGCAAAATCATTTTATGTTTTAAGAGCTGATATAGCAAGGCTTGAGTGTGAAAAAGTGCAGATGATTCTTCGCAGTAGTTTTTGGATGGTGCCCTTTTAAATATGGAGAGCAATAAACAGCATTTTCGTCATTTTTTTCTTTTTTGCTATAAAAGATAAAAATGCTGTTCAAGCCAGAAATAAATTAGCCAATATGTGTGGAGAAGATGTGTTAACAGTACATCAGTACCAGAACTGATTTGCAAAATTTTTCCTTCAAATGAGGAGGCCAAAAACCACCTCGATCAGTTTTTTTTTACAGCAAAGACCAAAACTTTTATGAGCGTGTAATCATGTTACTACCAAAAATATGGCAAAAGGTATTAGACCAGAATGGCAATTTTATAATTTAATAAATAATTTATTCATTAAACGAAAATTTCTTTTTATTTTGACAAAAAAATACGTAATGACTTTCCGAACAACCCAATAATAATCATCTTTTCATACGTTGAAAAATTTATCAATATTTAACAGATTGATCTTTCAAATTTAGATGAAAAATCTCGCTTTCATTTTAAATGCATAAATCTTTGCAAATTGGAACTGTTAAAACGGATATACATCATTATGAAAATATAGAGTATCAACAGTTTTTTTTTTATCTGTTTGTCAATAGATTTTCTTCAAATATATTTGTCATGGGTTAATTTTGGAATATATATGTCTATAAGTACAATCGAAATCTACAAAATGTTTCTATAATATGACATTATTTCAGCAAATTTTTAATATTTATTTATATCTTTTATTAAATTTTTTTATTTATATTATAATTTTTATTTAAATTTAATATTTCATTATTTTAATACTTTATTATTTTTATTTCATAATTTTTATGCTTCACATTATTAATAAAATTAGAAAAGAGAGCAAAATCTTAAAAACACATCTTAGGAAACAAAAATTAAGCAAGATACAGGAGAAAAAATTAATTGTCTTCTAAAGAAAATTTCACGCACGAAAACACGCTTTTGACGAAAGCAGACATGTTAATGAAGATAAAAGTATTATTCTATCTTACTTTAAATGGCATTCGTGATAAATTGCAACATTTCAACAATGCAATTTGAGATTCTAATTCCTAACAAAATGTTACTAGCTTTTTAATTATTTTGGTAATGCAACAATAAAAAATGATGAGCATTGTGCTACAAAGGATTAATTATTAACAAATTTTTTCCCTCCTTTTGAGCTTTGAAGTATAAGAAAACAAAGTATATAAACTAGCATTTTTAGTTCTCTGCAAATGACTCTATTTCAAGTATATTAATGTTTAAATTAATGACTTATCTTAAAAAATTGAAATTATAAATATTAAATTGAATGAAATGAAAGCAATTTTTAAAAAAAAAAAAACTTTTTACTAGCATACTCAAAAGCTTTTTTTTTTAACTTTTAGTCTACAATTCATTTATTATTATTAAAGAAAAAAGAATTTTGGAATCAAATTTCCTCGAATAGACTATCGCGTATAAAATCAAAACTTAATTAAATTAATTTCACAATTGGTAATTTTCTAAAATATAAAAATCGTTCATTTAAAAAAAACACGTGAATGTACAAAATTTCAGTAGGAAATTAAGAAACGATAGAAAATTCGATTGCCTAATTCCTTTTTTACACCAAAAAAAGGAATCAAATAAAATCAATGTGTGCAATAAACACTTACCGTAGCTTCTTTTTTTGAACGAACAAATCATTCGGAACCCTAAAAAAAAGAAAATAAACAAAAACAATTAATATTTAATAACATTAATACAACTACCAACACATAATAATACATCTATACTTATAATAAAGCTCAATGTGTGTGTGTGTGTGTGTGTTGGCGCTCTACAGGTCAGACCGTTGGACCTACAGCTACCAAATTTGGTACATGCATACCTTGGAGGTCCGGAATGTGCACCTCGGAGCCCTTTTTTCGAATTTTTAATTAGAATTTGAATTAATTAAAATTTAAGCGAAATTTCGACGTTTTTCTGCTATAACTTCCGAAAATATTATTGCACAAACATGATTTTTACATCAATTTAAAGATAAAAAAATTAGCTTTCTAACGGTGTCAGTTTTTTTAATTTATAACGTAAGCTTCTATTTTTAACGAATTTTTAAAGAAATATTTTAACCATGTTTTTATCACGTGATTGGATAAAATAAAAGAATGCCGGAAGTTCAAATAAAAAAAATTATCATCGCAAAATAAATCTACAGAAATGCAACTTTCAGCACGTGACAGGATAAAATAAAATAAATATAAAATGTGATATTTTCTTTAAAAAATAAATGCAAAGCAAAGGATTCTAAGATCGTTTGCAATATCTGTATCATTAATTCCATAAATTATCTTTATTTACGGTAAACCTGATTGAATTTAGACAGGATAGGCATTGAAATCTCGACTTAATGGCATATTTATGTAATCGTTTGCAAAATCTGTATCATTAATTCAATACTTTTTTCACTTTCTCGCTTTCTTTGAAAAAAAAAACATATTTCATATTTTGGCAACATCATCGAAAAAAACTTTTTTAATATTTTGGAAGCATAACCGATAGTTAAAACTGATTGATTTATAAAATTAAAGAATATTTTTAGGAAAAGGTGTTCTTTTAGAACTTTTCGTCTATCACCTTAAAGAAAATATTGCTTTCAGGCCAATCAATTCCCGGAATTACTTCTAGGCTAATGAATATGTGATTTAATTGAAAATTTTAGAACGCATTACTCATGGCGAACCAGCTGGTCGCCAAAGGCGGCTAGTAGTTAATATTTAGTAAACAAGCTATGAAAGATAGCTATTTACAATACTTAATGTTTATTTCAAACGCATAGAAAACGCTAACATAATATCCAATAGATATTTCAAATAGCATCCTTTGGTTCTATAGTTTAAGAGTCACGGTTTAGTTAAATTTAAGTAACATTATGCTTTTTCTTCCTGTATACAGCCCGCCACCACTTAACGTAGCAGTATCGACATAAGTAACATTATGCTGTCCGCACACAAGACTTCTGCAGCTAGTGATTTGTCCGATTATTTCGAGAGATCATAATTTTCATTTTCATAAAATAAAAAAATTAATTAATTAAATAATAATAATTTTCATAATGGAATAGTAATAGTTAATAGTAAAAAGCTAAAGCAATTTTTTTTTAATAATAATTCAACATGGTGACACTATGCTGCATTTATTGTATTTGTTCCATAGTTTTCGCCTAATGCCAAACTCTGGCATAGTATCCCTAAACTATGGATACTTTCTCCAGCTCACATCATGGACATAAACTTTGGATAAAGATTTTAATTACCTCTCAAGTAACTAATCTAATAGAATAAATTTTAAAAAAATTAATTTTTCAAAAAAAATAATAAACTATTTCTTTAATTTTTTTTTCTATTTTTTTATTTTTCTATTTTCAGGAGAGACTTCAATAGAGGTTCTTGAAATCATTTAAAAATTATATTTAAAAAACAGCTGGCTTCAATAATATAGAGCTAAATTTTTATCAGATAGATAATAAAATTCCGAAAATATTAAACTGGCGTCCTGCCATCAAAAACAATCATGTTTAAAAAAATATTTAAAGCTTCAAGAAATCAGGCGGGGACAGCAGCTTTGATTGCAAAATTCTATTTTTTTTAAACATATATTAGGATTTTAACTAAAATTAAACAGTTTAATATAACCTATCTATTTTTTTCTCTTTCCTTGTTACTTCCATACTCTTATATTATAATGATAAAATTAAAATATGTTTAAATATTTTTCTAAAGTTAACACTTTTGTATCATATTTAAGTTTAGGCGCAAGTCATATATTGTGTCACTAGCCATTAAATTCCTGCTACACACGGAAGATCAAAGACAAAGCACTTCCAAATACTCCCTTACCCCCTCCAAAAAAACACCATTCGACCCCATTTTTACGAAAATGAAACAACTTATATAAAAACATTTCCATAATCATCCCCCACTTTTAAACATATCGTTACAATTTACCAATAAAATACTTTCTTTTATTTAAAGTTTTTTCCCCTTTTTGCATGACCTTCAATAAGTAGTGATGGAGTGTTTAATTTCCATTCTTTACAAATTCATGAGTTGATAAAAGAAATTTATGTGGATCATGTTATTACCCAATTCATGTATCCTGTCTTTATTAACAGATGTGCACACATACTGTCATGGCTTGATCCTGACCGATCAAATAAAAGAGTAAAATTTCAGACAATTTACAGCCATATTTATACATAAGAACAATTTGTTCTAATCTAGGTTAAATATTTGCTATTTACATAACAATCGAAGGTTGAAGATTTATAGTGAAAAGAGCTCTCCATTAATTCGGAGAAAAACACCATAAGAAGCGCTAACAGGGTGTTATTCAGAATGGCTATTCCAAAGTGGAGCGTAAATAGTACCGCAATCCGAGATCCAAAAAGTCTTCTCTCCTCTTCAAAGCAAGAACCGCTCTCTATCTCAGTCCAAACTCCAACCTCTCAATTCTCAAATGTGAGCTCTCCATCGGCCAATCGTTCAGTATAAATCTCACTCATTTGTGGCGCCAGCGGGAAATGTCCATCAATAGGGGCTCCTAGCAAGTGACTGCTCTGGAACAAGTGTCAATGATATTCTCTTCACAAAGAGGACCATTTAGAATTCAGATGTTAGACACCCTTTTCCTTTGAAGATGCGATAGGCTCCACCCCAACTATGAACCTCATGTGAAGACTTTCAGAGGAATCACTCATGACCAGATGCAACGGCCACTCAGCGATAAGCAGACCACCCATCTAGCAATCTGGAGGTTTTTAACGATAAAGGGCATTAATAGGTCGGACACAGCTGGCTGGAAATGCCGCACATCATGAATGAGACAAGGGGACGCTACCATATTGAAAATCGTGGTGCATAATATAATCTTTGTAATGATACATTGTAATAAACAAGTTAATATCCCACGTATTCTGAATTCCTAGCATTATGGTGATTTAGTCTTTGTAAAATGCAATACTGTTTTAAAATTTCTGCGTTTTTAATAGTATTAGTTACTACTAAATTATTATTTTAACTAAATTTTAAATTTGATTTCCCTCTACTGTTCTAGATGATACGCATTTTCTTCACTTGTATTCTGAATTCCTTATGAGCATGCGTGAATTTAAAAGCAAGGTTATACGTATCATAGAGATATACATATCGATAGTTTATTTAATTTCGCGTTTTAGAAAATGTTTAACACGCAAACATTTTATATTCAAAATATATTTATATTTAAAATTTTATATAGAAAAAAACATGATTTATTATTATTATTATTATGAATTCAGGCTGTTTGACATTCACAAATATACACAATTTTACTGACGCAGATGTTTACCTTCATAAATATTCTTATAACTATGCTATCATCATGAAACCTGAAGGAATGTGATCAATTATACTTGATAATGTTAATGTTATTCTAATACTTTATAATTAATCTATTCTATTTTTTCACAAATTTATTTATTGGACAATTAGAAAAATCGAGCTATTTAGTCAATCTGCTTGTAGAATTTTAATTTGAAATTCTCAACTGATACAATGACAAAAACATTTCTATCTTCAACAATTACTTCATACGAACAGTTAGTTCGTAAATGAGAACATTCTGTTTGTTCTCTGCTAGTAGAATATAGTTCACGTCGCGGGAAAATGCTTTTCTCTTGAAAATGTATCCGAGAAAACTTTTTTCGATCGAATGAGGGGTCCAAAAAGAAAAAGAAAAAAAAGTTTATTCCACCTTACAACCACCGATTCGTGCCACAACAGACCAAAAAGTTGGCAGCCAATCCCCCCCCCTCCCCTTTGAAAAAGCAGCTCCTTAACAAGAATCCTTCCCAATCCTCCAGCCGTGATGCCACCTTCCGTTTGAAATGTGCTTTCATGAGCGTGTTTGGACAGGCGGAGTGTGTGTTCGATCCCCGGATCGATAAAACCGATCCCTTTCCAACAGCTGGTCGGGAAAAGCGATTAACGCCTTGCCCATGCATACCGGAGAGCCGGAAGATGGGTATCGAATCTTTAAACAAAAAAAAAAAATTCCAAATGCATTGTTCTGTCTGTCGCATGGGTTGAATAAGGATATTACAGAAGCCCCCATTGGTATGCTGTGTTGGATTACATCGAGATGGTGTGTTAGGGTTTGCAGAACTAATCAGCAAGAAATGCTGAATAATTTGTAACCAAAATTTTGAAATAGATTTTATCCACAGTTAAAGTTCCATTAATCAGGATTGCTTCCAGCTAGAGATATTCCTTTTGCATTTTACATTACATAAATAAAAATGTAAGTTATTGTAATGTATTATGTGAATGAAGTCACAGTAATTCAATATTATTAATACATTTGATTTTTTCACAAATTTATTTGTTGGACAACTAGGAAAATTGAGCTATTTAAACGATGTAGCCTTCTAATTTGAAATCCTCAACAGGTACAATGACAAAAAACTTGCATTGCTATCTTCAACAGTTACTTCATACGAACGATTTGTAATCATGAAAACATTCCGTTCTCTGCTTGTAGAATATAGTTCACGTCACGGGAAAATATGTTTTCTTCATATAATTCCTTTTGCATTTTACATTAAATAAATAGTGAAGTCACAGCTATTCAATATGTGCTGTTGCGTGAATGACTTTCATGTTATAGCATTTTTCAATCAAAAATCAAAGCATTCTAAAAGAAATATTAAATGATCTTCATTTAATTACATTCGTGCAAAAATTGTTGCATTGTACTTCAATATGTTACATTACAAATTGTAATAAACAGATGATAACAATAATTTTAAAAAATGCAAGTATTATAATTTACTCTAAAAATTCATTGGGGCAATCGAAGCGATTTTTCCATTGTAAATCATTTCTGCAAGGTGGTTTGTATGTTCAATCATTTCAAATTTGTCAAATTCAAGTTGAAACCCTGTCCTAAAGGATGCTCCAAAATTAACGGAATATTTGAATTAGCTATCATTCGTGCAGTTAAATGTTGGCACCTCTATATTAAAAAAAAAAAAAAAAAAATCTGAGAGCTGATAGTTTAGGGTTAGTAAAAATTGAGTGTTACACGATAAAACAACGTATTATCATTGTTCAACACTAATTCAAAAATAATGAAAGACTGGTCATCACAGTTGGAAAATTTGAGAATTGGCCCCCTAGATCCTGTGATTTAACATCATTGGATTTCTTTTTATGGGTTTATTTGAAGTCAAAGGTCTATACCAACTAACACAAAAGCACTCCAGCACTGAAGAAGGAAATTCAACGCTGCATCAACGAAATTCAGCCGTACTTATGCAGAATGGTCATGGAAAATTTCGACAAAAGAGTGCGTGCATATGTGCCAGCAAAGCCGTAAAGCTCATAAGCCTTATGTGTTATTCCATACATAACCCTATCCTGTGTATTTTATGATTCAATAAAAATATCACAATTTCAAGGAAAAAGGCTGTGTTTTTTTTATTTAATTCAAATCTTGCGTTAACACGTTGTTATATTCTGTAACACTCCAATTTTACTAAAGTTAAATTATCAACTATCAAATAATATTTTAAATAGAACTGCATGCAATTTATTACACGAATGGTGGCAAAGTCAAATCTTGAGTTAATTTTGGCACACCATTTATATTTATTTTTAGTTAAGATCATAGTTGAAATTTTTAAAAATCTCATAAAAATAAGATTTGATGAAAGGAATTAATAAATGTTATTGCTTTCTGGAAATATATTTCAATGTACATTCCTATTATTTTTTTTGGTAATGAAAAACCGTGTAAGTGTTTTTTAACTCAATTATCAGTTTTTTAAATGTCTTTTTCTTGAAATGAAATAGTATAAATATTGTATATTAGCATATCCCAACGTGGCTACCAGAGTTTCAGTTCAAAGATTGGGACGATAAAAAACAGCAAAATATAGGACAGAATATGTGTATCTAAACAATAAATATTAAAAGCAAACTGTCGAAATGAAAGCTATTTTATATTCATTTTGAATGCTCATAGACAGCTTTTGTCTAAAAACTACAACACCCAAACTAATGTAACGCATGGCTAATAGTGCATACAACTTGACTTAGAGCCATAACCTTTCATCGGAAAGCGCGAATATTCATAAATATGAGGGGAAGCAGTCATTGAATTCAAAAATTAGTTCAAAATATGACCACCAGAGTGCCATTACCATGGATACCTATAAAACACATGCAAATTTTTATTTATTTATTTACATTTTATTTTGCATATTGATTGATTGATACTGTGCTGCTGCATTCATTGGAGATCTTGTTTTGAGCGTGCTGGCAACTCACGAAGCCTTTGAACTAATACTTTATTATTTGAATTATTCTATAAATATTGATTGAGCAACAATTGTCCTATGAAAAATTCTAATCTGGCTTTGAGTAGCAACTAAAAAATTGATGATGAAATTTTAAAGAAAAATAAAACATGTTTATTGTGAACTGATCCTTGAAGTGTAACGTGCCAGTTTATATAAAAATTGGCATGGATGTTTTTTATTCAATGAAGGAAGATAAAACTGCAAGTTTAAAGGCCATTACCAGTGTTCATAACAAATTCTCTGCAATTGTTTATATTTCGTAATTGTTATTAAAATATAGCTGCAAAGAATTAGCATGTTTTCTACGGAATTTCGCAGTAATACGTCGCTGTTTTTTTTTTCCTCCGTTCATTTATTACTCATACATATTTTTTTTTTATGAACGGTTACAGATGTAGGCAGCTGTGAAAAATGGAATTTCAATTATAGGCAGCCACAATAAATAAAAGGTTTTCAAACAGTCAGTGATGGCAGATATGGAATTGTTTGCAATATTTGCAAAACGATTTGTTTTATATATTAGTAAAGATAATTTTATATTAAGTAAGTGTTCTATAGATTTTCACAGTAGTGCATCCTCTGGTAACCATATTTTGAGCTTTCATTTTTCTTCGATGGATGCTTTCCCCTTTTATTTACTAGTCACAGATTAGTCATTTATTTTGATATCCGTTTAAAGCTCTAAGCAGCTCTGAAAAATGGAATTTAAATTGTGGGCAACTGGAATAAACAGGCAAATTTCAAAAAGTCAGTTCTTTCCGATATGGATTTGTTTGTATTACTTGCAAAAGGATTTTATTTTAATTGGTTGTATTTATTAGAAAAGGATATTTTATTTTCTACGTAATTTCTAAACTGGGGTTTAGTTAAGATCTATACCCGAAAAGCAGAGTAGCGAAAGCGCTTCATATCGGATACGGAAAGTGAGGGAAAGTTTATATATTTCATAAATCACTAGAGATCTGAAAAACTTTGTAAAACAAATCATTAGACGTAACTGTAATAGTTTTGATCATCAGTCAGAAAGTGTTTTTTTCAAGACTTTCAAACATTTCGCACATCATGGATCAAGATTAATCATATGTAGGAAAAAAAATCGAGTATTATTTTTAATAATTATATATTTTATATTATATATATATATATATATATATATATATATATACAACCATAAAAGCATTAAAATTATTAAAACCCATTTCCTGGTCAACAAAATTTAAACGAAACTAATTAGATCGAAATCAAAATTAAAATTTAATTCGGAATTAAACGCTAAAAGTTCACAAAATGAAATAGAACCAATTAATAAAACAAATCTAAATTAATATAATTAATAAAAGTATGTAAACAAAACAAAAACGACACAATCTACGGAAACGAAGCTAAAATTGGAATCGAAACTAAAAATGATTTCGGATTCAAACAAGTGTAAAAATTAAAATTTAAAAAATTAAATGGAAATATATATTATATATTTATTATATATATTTAATAATTATTTATTATATATCCATAAGTGGACATAGTCCAAATTTTAAAGTGAATTTACAATTTTGTGCAAAACAAATTAACCCGTTCTACACAAAATTTGAGCCCCTTTTATTTTTAAATTATCGCAGATGCTTACATTCGAGTAGGCATTACTTCGCCTATTTGCGAGATAATAGGATAAACTTTTTTTTCTGGTAATTATATTAATAGATTCCATCACTTCCCTTAAAATAGCAGATCTACATTTCGATAAAAGAAAATATAACAAAATTTGTTAATCTGCCTTTATATGTTTCATCAACATGTTCGTCAATATCTGATGGATAAGCATCCGCGATTTGTGATAGGGGGAAAATAGGAACTATACCAAACGTGAAGAATCTCATTATTACCATTTTTGGAAAATTATATTGCCTTCGACAAAAAATATTAACTCAATTTTTAAACGATTTTTTATAGTATTTCAAGAACTGTTTTACACATTTCATCCGTGTTTTAAATACTTAATTTAACAAATCTTATTCTTCACAATATTTCTAAATCATAACTCCCATGTCAATTATGCCTTTTGAAGTGCTAAATGTGATATTTTGTCTAACTTTCTTAAATCGCTTTATAAAATCTACGATGATTTGTAGGTTAATGTTTCGATAATGCGATCTGTGGCGTTGGAAACAAGAGTTCTTACAGCTCAAGTAAATCCTACTTTTGGCTTTGGCAACAGTAAGAAATTATTATAATTATTTTAAAATAACTGGCTTATGGAACTTTGCACGTGTTATCTTTTTCCTATTTAATTTTGCTGCAGTTGAAACTTCGAATTTAGTAAATCATTAATATGTATTCATATTATATCATCAAATATTTAAAGTGCATTAAGAATTATTAATTAAATATTTATTTTTTAATGAATGAAGTTGTGTGTTATTCTCCATCGCTGAAGACTAAAAATCTATGGACTAAATACATCAGAAGATTAAGCAAGAATACCAATGAATGGTATAGTCTTAATACTTATTTCTTGCTTCACTTTTTCCAGGAGATTAACGGTGGATGGTGACGTGTGGCTGCTTGCTTTGTCTCGATACAATCCTCCTGATTGATGGCATTGTGGGCAAAGCGATGATATTTCATAGTTGAAGACTGAGGATAAAATATGTTCCCGTTAGTATCCTGTGTGGATCTCAACATTTTGCTCTACTCTGTTAATTTTTATTTTGCCATTATATGAAAAACAAGTAACAATCACATTACTTTTGTATACAGTTGTTATTGAGGACTTTAATGATTTCGTAACAAGATGGGTGATTTTCTTTTAATATTAAATATATAATCTAAACAATATGCAAGCTTCTTTTGATATTTTTCCTATCCATGTTTTAAGAATTTTTTTTCCTAATATTTGCGATTTTAATTGCGACAATTTTTTAATTTTAAAAAAAAGTTTATTTTCATTTGAAGCCTGACTTTGATTATTTTTCCTTTCTTAGAAATAGCATTACTTATAGCGACTTTAGATTCTGCTATATAAAAAAAATTTGAGATTATATCTATCTGAAAAAAAAATTAACTTTCCACACATCGTTTCTTTAAAAAGCGCCATTTTATACATAAATGTATAATTAGGATTAGATATTGTCTGTTACCTATTCAGAAAATAATTTTTTTTACACAGATAATTTTTCCTTACAAAAAATTCCTAAAAAAATTGTCTAAAAGATCTACAAATGAATTTTTTTAACAAGGGGAAGGGTGAATACTACAGAGTAAAACAACTTCCATCGGACGATAAATATAAATGCATGCACCGGACAGAAATGTGAATGTTTTTCCCACTAACTGGTGCTTTATAAAAATTACTAAATAAATATTTAAAGAAACATTCCCATTCACGGAGCATTTCATATAATCTAAAATCGGACAGGAAAAATACATTTACCAAATAACGAACCTCGGTTTTTCTGTCTGAAGTAACGTATTCTCAACTGTAACTGAGCACATTTCAGCAGACTGACCAGAAGTGCCTCTGGCGAGATTTTTGCATACAAAAGAAGTTGCAAGTAAATGTATATCATTAATTTTCTGAAATAATTATCAAGGGAATGAAAACGGACTCCTTCCGGGTAGAGGGAACCACAGAAGCGTGAAACTGGGTCCGCCGTGGGACCCGCACCACAGTATTGATTGTAACGTTTCGAGACAGATTTCGGTGATGAAGTGGCCGGTAATCGCAGGAAGTGCAAACCACCTCGTGAGAATTTCGATTTGAATCTCGGGTGCGGGAATCATTTCAGACGTCCGCAAGAAAAATCAGACGTAGTCTTATCGGATGGAAAATTAAGTTGTAGATTCTTCTTTTATTACACAAGTTCTCCTGCTTGATTTATTGATTGTTAGAGAGAAATTGATAATTTTCTGTTATACAGGCGCAAGATGTCGTCAATGTGAGCCAAACGCGAATCAAGTCGCCAAGCGAAGCGAATGGCAAAACAAATGTCGCCAATGTGAACAAAACGTGAACAAAGTCGCCAAGTGTAACTACGTGACATTTAAAATAATTTTGCATTTTTGGCGACTTTCCACTTTTTCCGACGGTTAGTTGGTTTCTAACAATTATTTGGCGATTTTTTCTTTGCACCCATATGACGGATTTATTATTTGTTATTATTATTAGTTTATTATTGATTATTATGCTTGATTTATTGATTTATTATTGATTATTATGCTTGATTTAATGATTGTTAGAGAGAAATCGGTAATTTTCCATTATACAGGCGCAAGATGTCGCCAATGTGAACAAAACGCGAACGAAATCACCAGGTATAACTATGTGAAATGTAACAGAATTTTGCATTTTTGGCGAGTTTCCACTTTTTCGAACGGTTATTTGGTTTCTAACGGTTATTTGGCGATTTTTTCGTTGCACCTATATGACCGAAAAGTACCAAGAAATTGATAGTCACATACAGCCAATTTATGGTACTAGCTCTTAAAGTAATTACATGATTGGGTCGACTTGATCATCTTTTCGATAGGAAGTAAGGAAGCATCCAAAAATGTGGTAATATGCAAACTAACAGCGTATTCAAGTACCAGTCAATAGGACAGAATTATATAATTATGAAGATGGTTACAAATTTATTTTTAACTTGCAACAATATACAAAGTATCCGGTATAATTATGATAATTCGGATTAGCGGACTGTAAATTAATCTCTGTAAATAACTTCTACACTATAATCATGTGTAGCCAGTTTCAGGATAGGTTGATATCCATTTCTAAATTGGCATTAATAATGCGCTAAAATGAACTGAATAACAAATAGATAATTTGAAAATTGCATTGCACAGGAAATAAATTGTGAAGCAACTTGCTTTGCAGAAATTTGCTATGATCAGTTATGGATCTCAATTTAATCACTATATTAATGAATGAGATTAATATAAAAATCGAAGAATGCTAGTTTTTACTTTGTGCAAATTATTATAATTGAGAGCCGTAATAGTTTATATGTAAAATTACTTTTAAACCAGCAAACACATCTGTATTGGTCAAAATCCTTTTAAATGATTTCTTGTAAGTGGTATATATATATATATATATATATATATATATATGCGGATTGCAGAGATTAGTTTTCAGTTCGCGGGTTCAAACTATCATAATGGAAAACCGAAAATTGATGTTGGTACAGAAATTTTAACTGATGCATATTTGTTTGTTTGCTTCAGTTGCACTTAATGACCGTCATCGCCGATTAAATTACTCCAAATTAATCTTTAAAAAAAAGAGAGCATTGAAAAGAAGATACAAGCAATACTTTCTCGTAACCATCTATACGAAAGTTTATCCCCTTCCATTCCAGAGAAATATTAGCCTGTGTTCCATTATTGTGTTATTTAGTACGCACAAAATTCAAAACTCAAAGTGTGCATTCTATCATTTTAAATAGTGCCCTTTAAACGCACGCATAGATAAAGGATTGCAAGTTTGAGTAATGTAGGCACTTTTCTCGGCAGATTTAGTACTATTATATAATAGTTTTGGAATAAAAATATAAAAATATGAGCTCTATAAAATAAAACTGGGCAAAACAGCGGGAAATAAAATAAGTATGCTTCATTGTACGGCAACAAGAATATCTTTATATAAATAATGATTGTAATATTAAAAATATTGTAAATTTACTCGATTAATTGTTCTCGAGAATGATAAAAACTGAGTTTCGAAAATTCAATTAAATCAAAGCAGCTAAATTAGGACATCTCATCTATTAGGATTGTAGTGTCTCCTCCCCATTAAAAATTACTTTAAAAGCACACTTTCTCATTCGTAATTTTATTTCATAATGATAACAATAGTTATTGTTCAAAAATAAAAATAATAAGACAGAAAATAAGCAATAAGTAGGCGATGTATAAATTGCAATTTCTCACTTTATAGCCCTGAATGGTCTCTACCTGATAGCTAAGCAATAAATACATCGGTAGCCCACAAATAGAATTTATACTCAAGGAGTTTCGTGTCTGAGCTCAGCTTTTAGGCTTAGTCCAAGAAAGGGGTGGAGCTATTTCTGTGATACCCCCCCCCTCCCCCCCCCCTTTTTTTTTTTTTTTTTTTTTTTTGTTTCTTTCGCCTCAAATTCATTTTTACTGGGTTGATTCGTTTTTCTTTGCATTTTCTAGTTCACTGCTTTTTAGTTTTAAGACAGTCCGATGGAAATTGTCTGCTTAAAAAAAACATTCGTTTTCATTTATTAGATGCAACTCGCACGAAAAGTATACCAACAATTTTCAAAAATACAATTCAAATTATTGAATTTTAAAATTTTAGGCTGTTTGAAAATAAATATGTCATTTAAAAACCAGTTCTTAATTTATTCTCTAGGGAAATATTAATTTCAGCATCGAAATGGCAAGGTCAGAGCTGCAAGAAATCTCTCATACTAAAAAACTTTCTGAAATTATTTTTCAGATGTGAAGACATTGCCCTGTCATGCTTATGTACTGCAACAAAGGATTGAGAGAATTTCAATATTATTCGGTGCTAATTTTATTTTTTCCCAAAGTAATTTTGTCATTTTTTTAAAGCTCATTTCAACTTTGTACATTTTTTTTCCAAACACATAGAAAAAATAACCAATTATTGATATTACATACGCATTAAATCATTTAGCAGATTTTTTATCCAATTATTTCTATTAGTAAACTCACTGTTAAAAAAAGCGTATAGTTGATTCAGTTAAGAAATAATGATTTTTATGAATTTATTTGTACCAATTTTTTCATTTTCATGTCGAAATTGTAATACATTCAAAGAAATTTGATCGGCTTATAATTATAATTCCATGTGTTATACTAAACTCCAACTATATATCAACATCAATATATTTCATTTACGATAGTATAAGTTGCGTTCATTTGTCAATAGATGGCACTGTAATATGATTTACTTGATATGAAATATGATTCAGAAACGGTAGAACAGATCGGCAAATTTTAGTTATTTAAGCTTTTCTTATAGATGTTGCATCAAGTAAAAATTTATCTTAATTTTCTGTTAAGCACATTTTATTAATTTTAACTTATTTTAACAAGTCTCAGGAATTTGTATATAATCACTGCCTGAGAAAAAGTAAATAATAATTTATTTATTTTTGTTTTTAATATTAAAAAAATATATTATAAAGTTTAAAAACTTGTTATTTATATGTACTTGCTATACTTGTTATTTTAAATTAAAATGTATATTTGTTAAAAATAAAAAAATGGAAACATAATATATATTATAATGAAAATATGCAAATTTGTATTTTTTTTTAATTTTATTTTCGTTTTAGTTTCTTATATACATTAATACTGTGCATCAAGTCTCAGTATTAAGGACTATTAAATATATCATTTTAATGAGAAGAACAATATGACTAACACTCTTTAATGGAGAAAGGGATTCTAGTTAGAAGATATTAAAGTAACTAAACGTGTACTTTGAGTTTAAGTCTTTAGTTGATGGTTTCATTTAGTTTTCTAAGAATCAAAACTCGATTCTGATGGTTAAGAATGAAACAACGATGTTTAGGGAATTAGAAAGGAATCGAAAAAAAATTTAAGCCACTATGGCCGGTAAAGAGAAAAATTATCACATTTGAATAAATCTGCCCATTCATTTTCATTTTCGAAACCTGTTCTCGCCAGAAAAGTTCGAAATTTATAAACATAACAACCAAATTTATTTTCAGATATAGTTTTAAAAAAACAATAGTACTCTTTAAAACACTCCCTGCTATTCTGGTGAATGAATATAATATATAAATATAAATTGTAAATGAAAAATAAACATGATTCTTTTAAATAAATAAACTATCGATGAAAAAAATATTCATAAATCATTTTATAATTTAATCACTTTAATGAATCTTTTTTTTTTCCTCTAAAAATCATCCCTAATATGTTTTAACCAAAATTTAATACAAGATCATGCCTTATTTGCGGTCATCAGATAAAATGCATTTTAAAAAGCATTTTGAAATATATATCTATATACATCTTTCGCAACAAACTTCTGTAAATCATATTCTATAACCTGAACAGATCATAAATGTTAAATATCCACATATCCAAAAAAGAGGGGTTATTTAGTAAATATTTAATGACAAGTTAAAGCTGATAACTTCAACATTTCATTTTCAAAGCCAGCTCTTCGCAGGAAAAAAGGCCAAATAAACGCAATAGCGAAGCCTACTTTCAGATATCATCAGAAAAGAGCAATGTTGCTCTTAAAAACATTCCCGGCTATTCTGACACCTTTTTTCCTCCGCAAGTTTTAACCAAGTTCCGCCTCGTTAAATCAAAATGGAATTTTGTTCTTTTTTTCAACCCTCCTTCTTTTAACCATATTTTTTTCCCCCACTTTTCCTTTTCTCATTCCATTTCGCCTCTTTTGCAAGCTAAACGAAGCTAATCAGTTTACTTGAACACTGCTCTTTCATCTGGAGTCGCAGATCTTTGAAGGGGAAAAAAGAAGAAATTAGGGTAAAGAGTGAAAAAAAAAATCAGAAGTATAAATCAGACTATCTATTTTTCAATGTTGAAAAAAAAACTTTACGTACTTTTTTTTTAACATAGTGTTGAAAATAAGTTATTTTTTGTAATCCGATCAAAAAGAGAAAGAAAAAGAAATTAATGTTTTTATAATGTTTACAAAACATTTTTTGCATGTAATTAGAATGTCAAAGAAAAGAAAAAGAAAAACAGGGACAAATTTTGCTGACTGATCATTTGATCAGTCCTAATAATATAAGATCAATTTTGACTCACGGATACAATTCAAATGCTCAAAGCCGTTTGATTTGACATATGATTGTGATATCATGTGACTTAACATTAAAGGAAGTGACATCACAAGACAATCTAAGATAATATTTGACCACATTGCTTATCATGTGATGTTCCTTTAATCGGGTCCATGGCGACACACAATTCAAGAAATCTCTTGCTTAAAAATAGATGCGTCCTAATACTTCATGAGGCTACTAACCTTTTGCACCCGGAAAAGAAATTCAATGCAGAATTATTCTCCTAATATAAAGACTTTTTTATTGCTTCAGAAATCGAATATATGTTATTGTTGCCTATTCCTCTTGGATTGAACTCCAATAAAAACCAAGTCCATTGCTACAGAAATCAAATATATGTTGATGTTGCCTATCCCTCTTGGATTGAAC
>JAPMOQ010023706.1:1363008-1385966 GCA_026543055.1 Argiope trifasciata
CAAGTCAAGACAAAACGCAATCAAATTAAGCAATTGTCAACAATTCCCAGTTTTCCCCTTCTATTGCCCAAGTGAGTTAACCTGAAATGTTAATGGTGTTTAAATGTATAGAGTTTTCTTCCTTCCATTGTCAGCCAGGTGGATAATTTGAAAGCACTGCGTACATATAAGACGAAATGTTGCCCAGATATCAAAAAAAAAGGCATCTGCTTTTAATTAATCTGGAATTCTTCATTTAATGCTAAATGTTAAAAATATATGCGGTTAGTTGAATGAATTGAACCCAATTAGATATTTATTCTCTCCAGATGTACTTAAAGAAAATTACTCTTAAACAACAGTCGTGATGATTATTTGACAATTTATAATTTTCTGGATCTTTCAACCTTTATTTCTGAAAATTATTCTCCAAGTTTATAATCTATAACAGAAAAGACCAGTGAAATTTGTAATGCTGTATGGAGTTAAATAATCTGCTTTAAACTAATTTATTAAGACTAAAGTTAACAACTTAACTCTAATTCATCAATGCTTTATTTATTTATTTATATTATATATCTGAGTTAATCTGAGATATTTTAAACGAGATAATAGTCCGTTCAAACGGGCAAATCTTCTAGTATTCTTAAAATTAATCCATAGATTTTTCTCTAGATTCTAAAGGTTGATTCCAAAAGATTATAGTTTTCTATATTTTTGCTCGATCAATCAGAAATGCTAGTTAAAAATGCATTCGAAAATGTTATCACTTTTCACAAAATAATGATTAATTTACATTAATTATTGATAACCAATGAAAGATTTAAATTCAAACTTATAAATTAGACTTCTTTCAAATAGAAAAAAAAATCAATCAAATAATTTCGTGAGGTTTACTCTACAATCCTAGGATCGAGAGATTTGTAATACTGCTTCACAATCTTTCCTATCGGTTTGCTATAAACACTATATATAAATAACTCCTAATTTGGACCTGGAACATTAGTTAAAATACAACTGCTGCACAATCTTTTATTCTCGTCTCATACAAATCAGTTCGCAATATTAATTTAGCTATAAATGATTTTTAATCTGAGCGTAGAACATTCGTAGTTAAAATAATAATGCAACAATACCACCTTACTCTTTTATAAACATCACTTCGCAATATGCTTTAGCTATAAATGGTTAATAATTTGGAGATGGAACATTCGTGGTTAATACTGCAGTATAATCCTTTCTGCGTTTTTTGAATACACCAAATCCCCATAAGTATTGTCTATAAATGATTCATAATTTGGACTTGGAAAATTCGTAGTTAACATGATACTGTAGTATAATAAACTTTTCTTACCCTTCTAAACAAATCAATTTGTCATACACATTTAAATATAAATGACTCATAATTTGAACTAAGAATATTCGTCATTAAAATATTTTTGTAGTATCGAATGTCTGATATATGATTCCATATTTTCATGCCAAGATGTGAGGAATAATGAAGTTCAATAGTATTAAGGTGAAATTAATAGAATAATAGTTAGTGTAAATCATTAACTGCAATGTTTATCCACCTCTATATGTTGTCATAGATTACATTGGTAATCTGAATAAGTTAGTTTTAACATAGTACCATGCGGCCTTGTAACTCAATTCCCACGATTGCTATCATTTAATGATTTATACAGCATACAACAAATCTAAACTAGATACTTGAAATTATATCGTATTTTTGTTAAGGAAATAAAAATATTAGTCACTTTTTCACTATCAGTTCGTGCTAAAGATGCGAAATAAAATATAAACGGATTAAAGGAAAATTAACTTCTAAAATCACTTAACCAATATATTATTAACCAGAATACTCAAGTACTCAAATTATTAAAAGTCTCTTCCCGATTCAATCAATAGATAGGCATGAAATAAGTCAAGTTACATGAAGGTAATAAAAAAACAAATCGAATGAAGGAAGTAGCAAAACACTATAATAACACTACAAGCGAAAAATTCACGACAAACCAAATGTCCCTCCAATTACTCATGATGCATTCGAGCAGAGGCTGCTCTTCGAACGAAAATAAAACGGCAGCGGGGAACAGCATTTAATGAGAATATTCAGATGAAAATTGATTTTCTTCGTAAATCGCGTGCATACTCCGAGTAAAATGATTAGACAATGGCACATAAAAATATACTACATTGCTGGGCTACGAGGAAATATCATTGCCTCTGTATTGGTTTCTGAGAAGTAAAGACAAAATAGGCGTTCACAAAATATTCGAAGGAAAAAAATACCAATAAATACGGATCCTCATATACTATATATTACTAAATTATTTTAAAAGTTCAAAAGAATCTTCTATAACAACTGATTTTGATTCTACAATGCGTCCGCACCTGAGAAGCATAATTCTTCCCCTGTTAGAGGTGGTTTGTAAAATAAGGTGTACTCTATTTGCTATATATGTGCGCCAGTTTTTCCTTATACATCTAGCAGCATATTTAAAAATATATATAATCGGCGTGCTTTTTTAACTCCTTCAAAGATGGTGGTTCATTTCTTGAACCAGTTATATCAAATTAATTAATATCTGGTGATGCAATTTTTAAAGTACCACTTACTACCGATCTACTTACTAGTTCCTTTATTTTATTTAATAGATAGTTTTAAGCTTCAAAAAAGTATATTTTTAAGTTTTTAAAAATGCTTTTGTACAAGCCGCTTTAAAAATTATACCTCTACGTTTAAAAGAGTTAACATAAGTTTATCTCGTGATTTTTAATTATATTAGACATAATATAAACAACAAAAAATTTTAAAAAGAAATCACAAATAACTGAAAATACAACAGGATAAATAAAAACTTGTAAAATTATAGCCGTATGCAATTATAAATGATTTTAAAAATAAAGATAAGAAAAATGAATAGATAGAGAAAATTTATGCAAATTTTTCTCTTTTTATTTCATTGAATGAGTCGTAAATGAATTTTTTACGTTTAAATTATAATTTTTTATACTTTTCTGTATATTATATTATATATATATAATTGTTTTGGCAGAGTTGTTTCGGGATAGGTGAATAATGTTCTACATTTTAATATTAATTCGTTGCCCATTACATAAAAAAAATGTCACTTGAATATCAACGGAGTAGTTTGACAAACAATAGGCAATATACTGTTATTATATTTCCTTTTCCTGCTTTACTTCAAGAATTTGTCATTCGATTTTCATACTTTTAAACTTTTATCAAAAATTAAGCTATATACAGTAATCAAAATTAAGTTATAATTCAATGCAAAAATAAATATCATGCTATAATTCATTACAAAAATAGTCTGATCTCCATAAGCAATTGTAGGGTCCTCTGGAGGGAGATTTCTTCTGGAAATTTAAATGAAACCGACACTTTACAAAGGAATTTAGATTTTTAAAAAAAGATTACAAAAACAATAATAAATTCTAACATGAGATCAGCCTTTAAGCTAAATAAATAATTGCAGACCACCACAGCCAGCATTAGAGAATAAGATTTTTAAGTACTTGTGGAAATAGACATCAATGCAGAAATTCTTCAAAAAATTCAACGATAACACAACTAGTGAATGATAATATTCCCTTCTCACATAAATAAATTTCCATTAATAAAATTTATTAAAATTTCGATGACCGAAAAAATATCCTTCGAATGTCAGTTAAAAGCACATCATTTTTTTTCTATCCTCTAATTTTCAAATAATTCAAATTTTCGGTGATTACGTAACATAGATATTTTTTCCCATCATTATCTAACACACGATATCTCCACTAAACACGTCGGAATAAAGAGCAAGAGTGGAAAATTTGCATTAATTAAATCTTTAGAACATTAATTAGACATACTACTCATTAATATTCAGAGCACTTTCGAACGCAGTTAATTAAAATAATATATATAAAAAAATTGATAAAAAAAGAACGCTGCATTTGATGGCTAAAGTGGATGTATACAAATTTCTATACTTTACATTTTTGTAAATTTTGAATTATATTAAGAGATATATCAGAATTAAAAAAAATCAATATGTAAAAACTAAGAAAATATAATTATTAATAGTAGTAATTACATTTCATAATTTAATATTTGCTATACATGTACCACACAGCCAATAGAGCTTTTATTTTTATTCGTCTGGCTGTGGAAATTTACAAGGAAACATTTCTTAAATGGTTGAATAAAATTAAAGAAAAAGATTTATTTCCAGATCAATAAAATAAAATTTGATATTTAAAAAAAAAACAAATATTTCCATGATACTCTTCTAAAATAGATTTTTTTTTTAACTTTATCATACAGTTTCAAGTGGAAATAAGTGAGAAATTTTCACTTAAGATCACTATATAGGTTAATTATTAAGACTAAAACTACCACGAGAAAAACAAATATCACATCTTTTTTTTTGGGGGGGGGGGATTAATTCAAGGAAAAGCTCCTTATTCTTCAGATTTCATGTATATAAATATGAAAATATTTGTAGCAACAAACTTAAGATGCACTTAGTATAATCATAGACTTAAGTCACAAACTAGTTTATTAAAATTGGGTGATTTCTTTTTTTTTTAATGCCTACCGCTAATGATTTTCGTTCACATCAATTCACCATACTAGAGGATGTAAAGTGTGACATAAATTGACTTAATTATACACATATTGGAATTAAAACCAATTCACATTTCAAGAAACAGCATGCATTTATGGAATAAAATAATTGTCCATAAAACGCTAAAATAAATAATTTAATAAGTCCACACATAAATTTCTTTGCAAATAAAGAGTGTGCCAAAATTAACGCAAGCTTTGAATGTTCCACCATTCGTCCAGTAAAGTGACGGCAACCCTATTAAAGAAACCATTTGACAACTGATGGTTTAGGGTTGGTAAAAAATGGAGCGTTACTCGAGAAAACAACAAGTTTTCATTGTTGAATAATATTTCAAAAATAATATAAGCTTAATAACAACAGTTCTAGAATTTAAGAACTTGCCCCAGACATAGTTAATACCATTGGATTTCTTTTTATGGGGTTGTTTGAAAACAAGTGTCTATACCAACAAGCCCACAAGTAAGCGTGCATTGAAGGAGGAAAATCAACGCTAATTCAATTAAATTCAGCCACATTTATGCAAAATGGTCATGGGAAATTTCGGTAAAGGAGTATGTATGTATCAGCAAAGACATGAAGGTCGGTTACCTTGTGCTATTCCATCATAACCTCATTCTGATACTTTATGATTCAATAAAAATATAATTTTAAAACAACTGTAATTTTTTTATTTAATTCAATCTTGCATCCACACATTCTATCGCGTAACGCTACATTTTTACTAACCCTAAGTTATCAAGGATCAAATGGGTTTTTTTTATAGTGTTGCCAACACTTCAATGCACGAACAGTAGCGTTCTAATCTTGCGTTAATTTTGGGACACCCTTTCTATTAATTTACTAAACCATTAATCCCATTTAGCAGTAACATGTCTTTGAGGTAGGAAAGATCCCACAGTCGCTTTCGAATATAAATTTTAATACAATTTTTGGCACACCATAGAAATAGTTGCCATGCAACATCTTCTATGTACAGAAAACCGTGAGATGGTGCACTAAGAGCTAGCTCTATTCGGTCGATTCAGAGCCAAAACCGATAATTAGCGGGCTGAATACTGATGATTTTCCGAAAAGTAATTAGTAGTGCAAATCATTTGCAGAGTTCGGAAGCCGTGTTTATCTCTTTCCCCTGTCCATCGATGCAGATAGTTTATTTTAGCTATTACGGATTTGCGTTGTTTTCTAATTTAATGAGCATCGCGCCAGATAAAATGCCAATAATTTTAAAAGAAATTTTTTAAGAGAACAAATAATGAATACTAATTCTATCGTATGTTGTCTAGCCTATACATTGAACTAAAATCAGTATACAGATTCTATTTATCGACATACAATTCTGTTTTAAAATATCAAAATTCAATATATGTACAGAAAATCGTTGTTAGCTATGCAAATACAATTCAGCCTTTCCTCCGTCAACTGTATATGGTTATCCTTTTATTTTTAAAAGTCCGCTTAGAACACTTTCAGTTAAAAAAAATAGTCAAGTATCATTGGTTAAAGGGTACAGTCCCAGTATTTGATTCTTTGCCCAGGATTTGAATAAAATACCCCGGATTGATCAGTGATTGATTCTTCATGCAAATGTTACACATACATTTTTTTAAAGCATTAACTATATTTTAATTTTACAAAACCATCGTTGACGAGCTATATTTCTGAATATTTACTATATACAGAATTTAATATAGTAACCTTATTTTAATGAATAAGGGTGATTTAATATCGTTTTTTTCTTTCAATGTTGCCATAGGTTATGAGAAAATTTGGTATATTATGTTATGTAAGGGTTCGTGGTAGTGCCGGTCATCAGATTTCTCACTCATATTAAATAAAGCAAAATCAAGTTTTAATATTTACGCTTTTTCGTAGATGTGTATTAAAGTATCGATTTCTTTGCTTATTTGGTGTATGTAAATTACACACTATTATATTAAAAATGCTCAGGAATGCATTTTGCTTTGAATGAATGAATGCAAATAACACCTGTATATTTGGTGATCCCTTGATAAGAAATATTGTATATTAAGTACTTTTTTCCCAACCTTCAAATAAAGATGTAAATTCAGGCAGTTGCAAATTTTCTTTGGTTACTTTCTTCAGTATCATCGTCGCTTCTAGGTGCATTTTTTTGGAATTTGTGAGGTGTTGCCTCTTTAAGCACATTCTAATTTGAGCAAAACCTCATTGAGGGCGAAATCAGAAATTTATTGTGAGAATAGACGAATATGGTGTTTGGATTTTTAAATTTGACACGAGAAAGTCAGCTCAATGAGCCGGCAATTAAGCTTGATATAGCAATAATGACTTATTCTTTTAATATCAGGTTGTCCAGAATTGGCATTTCGAAGAATCTGGCAAGTGTTTTAGTACTTAATTAGCGATTCAATCATGCCGGAGGGATTCGATGTGCAAAAATCCCTTGCAATCAAAGGAAACTCAACATTTTTTTGTTTTTTTTTATTAGAGGCAAAAAGTTTTGAATACCTCTAACCACGAATTATGCACAACCGTTGTACATATACATATAAACTGGATGAAACCTATTGACTAGCTCATCACATAATCCTCTTTATTTTTAACGAGAAATGAGACAATTTATTTGAGTTTAAAAAATATTTTCAAAATGAATTTCTTTTGATGTAATATGATTTAAATACGTATATAAAGATTTATAATTTTATTTCTATTACTGTCTTCGTATCCAAGCCATGAAGGAAAATTTGAAGATAAAAACATCGTTTAACTCAATTTTTTAAATCATGATTCTCAGTACAATTAAGTAAAATAGTACACAATTCACACAATCCTAGTTTTAAAATATCTCAATACCCTTAAAGAAAGTTTAAAAATTAGTCTTGGCTTGATTAAAGTCTCAATTTGTTACATCACAAACTCCCATTGAAATCTGGATTATCCTTGACAAATCAATTTAAATTACCAGTTTTGGTACTGCAATACTTCTTTTAACCCAAAAAGCAATTTGGGGGTAAGAACACAAAAAATAACAATAAACTTTTGACAAAAGTTGGAGCTACTGTAGATACCCATCCAATCTTTTAACCTCAGAGCCCTGTTTTAAAACAAGCGGAAGATAGATCTAGGCTAAGTGAAGTTCAAACATCGTGCCCAACCAAAGGAAAGAAAAAAAAATACATCGCTTGTATCCCCTCTCTTCCCTCCCCGCGGGATCAAATAATTTACGCTCTCTTTTCCGGTGGCGAGGAAAGGCAACTGTATATTCGACGGTGGCAAACATGTTATTGGGGAGAGATATCTGGGTCGGCAGGCATCCATCCAGAAGGCAGGGCTCAAATTTACGACGGCCGGGTTCAAGGGAGGCCAATCTTCTCGACCCCTGGGAGAGGGTACCTTTCAGCCACTTTCCCCGTCAACAATTGACTAGTGGAATTCCGAGATCGCGGACTCAACAGCTTGGATTAGGTTAAATGCGAAACCTGTATACTTCGGACTACCACTACCGGTGGTGGATTTCCAGATAGGCAGTTGTCTAGGTGAGGGGGGGGGGCGTCAGCAATTCAGTTTAAAACTTTATTTTTCAAATTGACTAATAAATAAGTGAGATGGCGCTAAATGCGAAACCTGTAGACTTCGGGCTACCACTACCGGTGTTGGATTTCCAGATAGGTGAGAGGGTGCCGTCAGCGATTCAGTTTAAAACTTTGTTTCTCAAGTTGATAAATAAATAAGTGAGATGGCGCTAAATGCGAAATCTCTAGACTTCGGGCTACCACTACCGGTGGTGGATTTCCAGATAGGCAGTTGCCTAGGTGAGAGGGTGCCGTCAGCAATTCAGTTTAAAACTTTATTATTCATGTTCACTAATAAATAAGTGTGTAAAGAATACAGCTTCTGTAAATAATAAAAAAGGATATCAATTAATAATCAAGTATATTTTATCAGATTCTTATATGTTATATTATGTGCATTTAGAGTATATATAAACACGGAACTCCTGCTTCCTAATATAATGTAAAAAATGAATGCAGGGCAGTATTGCATTATAATAAATAAAGATATATTTTCACAAAATTAGAGAAGTAGAATGTCAAGCATGCCTGTCAAGACCCTGCGTTCTTACCTAATATGATTTATTTTTAGGGTGTTACACGACTTTGCTCATAAGTGTGCATTGCCAAAAACATCAATTAACTTGTTAAATAGGTATGACAAAATATTTCAATGCAAAATGAAATGAATATGAGTTAACCATCTGGTTAATAGGTTAAAGATTACATCCATGCTACATTAAGTATAATAGACCGTGTAAAATTTCATAATGCTTGGAATAAGACTACAGATTAAATGTCTGTTGTCTTACGAAAGATTCGCATATTGAACATTTATAATTGAAAGGGAAAAAAAGAATTTATTATTTATATATAACTGATTATATTATGTGTCTGTCGTAGATTAATGTCTATCGTCTTATGAAAGGTTCGCAAGTTGAACAATTATAATTGAAAGAAAAAAAAGAATTTATTATTTATGTATAACTGATTATATTATATGTAACATTTATAAAAATATAAATATTTAATGCCTGGACATTTTTTTTTTTATTTATCAGTAAATTTGTACCAGTAAATACAACATTACAAAAACGTTGTCTTTCTGATTTCAAACACTAATCATTTTTATTAATTACATAATTAAAATCAAAATGGACTACTACTTGATTCAATAAAATCAGTCAAGTAAATTTCTCGACAATCGAGGATCAAAAATGCCCTAGGATACAGACTAATAAATAAATAAATAAATGTCCCTACTACTGAAGAGTGGTATACAGAATATCTGCTTTTTTATTTCACAGTTATTTAAATAGAGCAGTGAGAGATCGAATAAAGAATTTAGAAGTCTCAAGTACCAATTTTTCGCAATTAATTCAAAGAAGACACTGCATTTATGTTGAATTTACATTTTAAAAATCAGATGTCGATAAATGAGAATGAAAGAGCAATGCAAGAAGGTCAGTTAGTGGGAAAAAACTAATTAATCAAAGCTAACATTTATTCTAGCCATAGCGACTTTTATCTAAGAGCTTTCATAAATAGGTTTTACTGTATTTCACATTATGTTAATAGAATGATATACTTACAATTGCTCTAACAGGTTTTTTATATTTTTTATTTTACACTGATGGGTAAAAAATCCCAACACCAAGAAAAAATTACTGTACAGTAATGAAATTTTAGGAATAGATTTGTCTAGGTAACATATTTAATTGATTAAAGTTTCAAGATCACAGGTAGATCCATTGACGAGAAGAGCCATTTCAAATGTGAAATGTTGGTACATTAGTAACCGGTGTAACCGCCAAAATTTTGAATGCAAGCATGCAAATGTGCATGCATTGTGCCGTACAGGTGTCGGATATCAGTTTGTGGGATGGAGTTCCATGCCTGTTGCACTTGGGAGGTCAATGCAGGGACGGTTAATGCTGGTTGTGGATGACGCTGGAGTTGTCGTCCAATGATGTCCCATACGTGCTCGATGGGAGAAAGATCTGGTGATCTAGCAGACCAAGGCAACATGTCGACACTGTAGAGCATGTTGGGTTACAACAGCGGTATGAGGGCGAGCGTTATCCTGTTGGAAAAAACCCCCTTGAATGCTGTTCATGAATGGCAGCACAACAGGTTGTATCACTAGACTGACGTACAAATTTGCAGTCAGGGTGCGTGGGATAACCACGAGAGTGCTCCTGCTGTCATAAGAAATTGCTCCCCAAACCATAACTCCAGGAGTAGGCCCTGTGTGTCTAGGCCGCAGACAGGTCACTAGCAGGCGTTCACCTGGCCTCCTTCTAACCGACAAACGGCTATCACTGCGACCAAGGCAGAACCGGCTTTCATCAGAAAACACAACAGATCTCCACTCCGTAATCCAATGAGCTCCAGCTAGACACCACTCACGTCGCAAACGGCAGTGGTTTGGAGTCAGTGGAATACACTGTACAGGGCGTCTGGCTCGGAGCTGTCCTTGAAGTAACCGATTTGTAATAGTTCGTTGTGTCACTGTGGTGCCAACTGCAGCTCGAATTTTAGCTGCAGACGCAGTACGATTAGCCACAGCCATACGCCGAATACGACGGTCTTCCCTCTCAGTAGTACCACGTGGCCACCCGGAACCTGGTCTTCTTGAGGCAGCACCTTCCCTTGACCACTGCCGTCAATACTCATGCACAGTGGATACATTCGTGCCAAGTCTTTCAGCAATATCGCGGAAAGAAAACCCACCTTCTCGTAGCCCTACAACACGACCTCGTTCAAACTCAGTGAGCTGTTGATAACGGCTTCTTCGTCTTCTCAGAGACATCCTTGACTAACATTAACCCACCACGTCAAATCTCAACTGTAAATAACGATCACGAACCTTACAGCGCTTATTTAAAGCAAACCTCATTTGCATGTTCATAGTGTCGCTACTAGCGCCTCACTTACGCGCGTAGCTCGAAATTTGAGTTGACGTCATCTTTCAGATGTATAAACACGCCTACCAAATTTCGTTTATCTCGCACAGCTCCTTCCTATGGGATTTTTTTTTCCATCAGTGTATTTACAATAGCCACATATATTAAGGCAGGAATTCTACAGATTTTTAAAAAGATTTATACAGATTTCCATAAAGAATTACCTTGATATTTAAAAGCATTTTCGAATTCGAATTTTTCGACGATTACTATACTTTCCTCATACTGATATACGAGAAATTAAAAATTCATACTTTCAAAATGAAATATTTGTAACAAGAATTCACACATTAAAGTTGTATTATAAAATTATGTTTGTAACTAAAGCTTCTACAGGACAATAAAATATGAATATTCCATATACAGCAGGAAATAGTATATATCAATATACTATTATGAATATATTATTATAAATCATGATAGCAAATATGAAAATTTATTATCGATGTGAGTAAACGCAAACGAATGAATCTGTTTCCTTTCAACGAAATGTTGAGGGCGAAATTGATTAAAGTGCATTTCTAACATTTATTTTAATCTTTTAAATAAAAATGGTACCATAATATAAAACAATATGTTATATAGAGTGAGATAACTTGTTTTATGGCGTGTAAATCTTCCAAGTAAAAATGGTTCTATAAAACATTAAATAAAGTAATAATCAGCATTACGGCATATTCAACTCTTTTAAGTAAAAATGGTACCATAAAGCAAAATGTAAAGTAATATAGAATGAGATAATGTAACATAGAGTGAGAAACCTGCATCGACTCATTATTAATTTTTTTAAGAAAAAAAGGTACCATAAAACAGACAATTATGTAATGATCTATATTGCAGGGTATTTAAATCTTTTAAGTGAAAATGGTACCATAAGACTAATGTAAAGTAATACTTGCAACATAGATTAGATAACTTGTATTAAGGCATACATGGCTATCTACCGAGTAAAACTTAATATACATATTTATTTATTTTTAAATTGTCTAATGCTTAAAAGCTTTATCACACCAAAAAAGAAAGAATTTACACTGCCTGGTTAACATCTTCCAATATTATTGAAATAACAAGCAGACGAAAAAAAATTAATTTAAAACAAAATCTTTCACTTTCCCCTACAAAACTTCAGTTCTCATATAGGACTTTCCAAAGGCAGCTCCGAAATTTGTCTGGCGTTAAAGCGACTGTAAGCAATGTAAACAACTTTAATAACGGCGCCATTAATCTTTCTAAAAGCATTAACGTCAAACAGTAGACACTTATTAAGCCAATCATATCCTATTAAGCTCGCCGAGAATTGCAAATTTTATGAAACCAGCGTACACCCACGATCCTCCGCTCGACCAGCATCAGATTACTTTTTGGACACGCAAATGTGACGCTCTTTCTCTAAGAAAAACGTTCCCAAAACAATTTGAGTGAACAAACAGATTCTGTAAAATAAATTACTTGGAAACAACTAGTTTTAGTTGCCCAATTCAATGTCCAGAATATGACACGTATAGGTGAAACCTCCATATAACGAACTTCGAAGTTCTTACAAAAGAAAAAGCACGATATATAGAAATTTTGATGCCCATTTATCTCCTTGCTGATAATCAACATAAAAATGCATTTGAGCATTTGTTGAACGACTGTGTGGGGAGGGCAGATACATTTATAACATACTAAATAATTTCTGTATTGAAAAACTCCTTAAGTTACTTTTTATTAATCAAAAAAATTTCCATTGGCCTTTGTGTTAAAAGACGTTTTTATTTACAATTGAAGGACATGAAATTTTTTTAAACCGTGGTTAACCATTTTGCAGATTCATCATATTTTTCGTATTAAAAAACTATATATTTCGTTTTTTTTTATTTAAGAACAATTAAATGAATTAAACTATTTTTTGAAATACTCAAATTTTTATGCAATTTGCAAATTTGTCTTATGTGTACTAAATAATATAATGTTTTTATCAAAAAAAATTTCAATTACTTTAGTATCAATGAATCTTTATGATAATATCAGGTTAAGTCAGGTAAGCTTTGTAATTAAGTTTAATAACTTAAATTTTATATTTGTTTCCAATTAATCCTTAAACAATTGTGCATATCTCCAGCTCAGACGTTTTGTTTGAAAATACTCATCTCTATATCACTAACATCAACCAGCAAGTTTAAAGAAAACGAATTTCCAAAACTTCAACAGAAGACTGATATTCAAGATATTTGGAGGCCTGATTCGAACATAAATCGTCACTGAATTTAATTTTCATACTCATATCTACAAAATTTGTTCCAAATAAAAATATGGCTAAATAGGGACTTTTTAGAAATTGTATTTGCATAACACATTCACTCTAAATAAAGATTTGAAAATAATTATGATTTGTAAAAGAGTATTCGATTCTGATTATGTACGAATTCTATCCAGAAAATAAGATGGCGGAGGATACTCATTCATTAACCTAGTTTCATTTATCACATTTGCAATGTTTTAAACACGATAAATAATGAAGGGAATGCGTGTTTGCTTTAACAATATTTTCGAAAATAAGATGAATGAGCATCATTTGTAAAAGAAGGCTCGATGAATACTAGTTATTTCCGAATTCTAAACCAGATGAGTATGGGAATTCATTCGTTCATCCAATTTTTATACATTGCGTTCATAAATCTTTCATCGCCATAAATACGAAAGAGAGCAGCTGTTTAGTTTAAACATAATTCGAAAATAATCATCCGTTGGAAAATAAAGCTCAATGCAGATTATTTCCGAATTCTAATTAGAAGAGAGATGCTTATTCGTTAATTTAGTTTCATTTATCGCATTTGCAATTTTTTAATTGTCATAAATACCGAAGAGAATACGCGTTTGCTTTAACAGTATTCTTGAAATAAGGATGAATGAGCATCAATTGCAAAAGAAGACTTGGTGAATACTAGTTATTTCCGAATTACGTTTCTAGCTGATTGGGAGAATTCCTTCCTTCATCCAGTTTTATACAAAGCATTTGCAAATCTTTCATCCCCATAAATACGAAAGAGGGCAGATATTTATTTTAAACACTAGTTTGAAAATAATCATCAATTGGAAAAGAGTGATCGATACTGGTTATTTCCAAATTCTAATAAGAAGAGAGGATGGATGATTATTTATTCATTCCTCTAATTTCATGTATCGCATTCTCAAATCTTAAATTGCTGTAAATATCGAAAAGAATAAGCATTTATTGAAAATGCATTTTCGGAAATAATAAAATAGGATGAATTACTATCAATTGCAAAAGAATGTTCGATGAATGCTAGTTATTCCCAAATTCTGATCCAGCTAAGTGAGGGAATTCGTTTATTCATCCAATTTTATACATCGCATTCGTAAATCTTTCATAGTCATAAACACGAAAGAGAACAAATGTTTAAAAAAAATTTGAAAACAATCATTAATTGTAAACCTGGTTATTTCTGAATTTTAACTAGAAAAAGGGGCGAATGCTCATTCATTCAAACCTCCAATTTCATGTATCGCATTCTCATATCGTTAATCACCAATAATATCGAAGATAGCCCTATTCACTTCAAATACATTTATGAAAATAGGATGAAAATGCAACAACTGTAGAAAAATGGTTGATAAATGTTATTTCCGAATTCTAACTAGCAAAAAGGGAAATGTTCATTCATTCATTTATGCTATTTTATAAATCGTTCTCATATCTTGAATCGTGATACAGCCGAAGGAGAACAGACATTTCGTTCAACCGTAAACTCGAAAACAATCATCGATTGCAAATGAGTGCTTGGTAATGGTTATTTTCGAACTCTAACCAACAGGCAGGGGGAAATGCCCATTCGTTCATTCATCCAGTATCGCATTCGCGAGTTCTCTAATCGCCATAAATACGAAAGCGCCAAGTATCCCGCGAATGAGCATCTGATGGTTAGAAAGAGAAGACTATTGGATGTCGATAATCGTCTAGACGGTTTAATAATAGACATCTTTTGGTTGAACAAGTTATGGGGGAGTGTTGATCATCTCGAAGAAGTGAGTGGCCGCTCCATAACCATGGCAACGATAAATGATACAAAATCTTGGGACCCAAACTGTTGTGCTGAAGTGATGAGAAAATGCTTCACCCGTTCAATAAATATGCTAATGAGCTGTGTTTATGGCACACAGATTTGCTATGGACAGCGCCTAATCTAATGTCTGCATATGGGTTGAATTATGTTATAAAACTATTTCAAGCATACCAAAAATGGTAAATCAGTTTTGAATTTAATAACAGGAGGGAACTAAAAAGAAATTTGTTTATATTAAATTATATATGAATACTAGAATTCAATGATTACATATTTTAATACAAAAAACTATATAGAGCTATAAATCAAATATAGAGATTAATTCCTTAAGCAGATCTTTAAACAGATTATTTCTTCTATTATTCAAGTACCTTAGATTCGAAAATTTTTAAATACTTAAGTATCATAATTAAATTAGTTACGAGAGGTGATCCAAAATAAATTTACAAGCAGCACAGTTTGGGAAGCAAAAATTAAGAATGGGTATATTGTTACCAAGAATGGAGACAAATGGCCCAGTTGTCTTAGATCGATTGTTCGAGCAGATAGTGTTAGTACTGAGACCTGAAATGCCGACAGCAATGACAAGGTGTCTAGAGAGGTGATCTCGCACAGAAGTGAAAACCGTGATATGATTTCTGAGGCTCAAGAATGTGCCCTCTTCGAACATTCACAGACAAATCGTTGAAATGTTCGAAGCAATTAATAGATAACAGAAGGGCAAATGGCGTCATTCTTTCGAAGCGGGCATAGAGCAAGCGGAAAACCGCAATATGGAAACGTTTAGGTGGGAGATCTGAACCCCTACTCCATACAGCCCCTATTTGACTCCCAGTAATTTCGTTGTGTTTATTATTATTATTATTATTATTATTATTTAAGAAACACTTATACAAAACATGCAAAACAAGGTTCATATTAGACAGTAATGTTGAAAACGGTGCCGAAACTGACTCAATAGCCAGAGACTTTATTATTACAAAGATGGGTTAAAAATATTGGTCCAGCGGTGTGATAAATGCCTCAACAGAATAGGTGATTATGTAGAGAAGTGATCGCCACGTATGCCTAACACATTAAAGGCGGGGGATCTCGATAAAAGTATGCTAGGTAACGCGGATCAAATCGTAGTACTACGACTCTCGCCTTTAATGTGTTAATTACCAATTGTATCTTGTGTCTATTGTTAATAAAGCCTTTTTCCTTTGCTTTGTAAACTTTTTTTTTTTGGATCACCTCGTAATTAAGAAAGAATTTTATCTTCAAATATTTTAAATTATTAACTTTTTTTAATGCAGAAAAAAAAAAGGAAAGAAAAACATATTTGATTTACCATTTTAGGCAATTAAAAGCTTCTGATTTCTTTTTTTTCCCATATGTATTTAAAGAAAAAAAAATTAGCACGAAAAATATTAGTCTTTAAAGAACATTTTCTTCAACTAAAAAATATTCTTATGCAGTTTGAAAATTGAAACTAAAACTTAACGCGGGGAAAAGGTACAGTCACATGATCATATATTGAATTTCACTGATTTAATGTTTATATGTTTGTGAAAGCAAACATCAATAGACGGTGTACTCCTTGACGATTTTGGATTTAAATTTGATATGTGTCCACTTTAAATATTAAGTCTATGTACCAAATATAATTCATCTTGCACTCTCCGATTTGTAACTTGTGTGTTTTTATATTAGGACAGCCAAACAGATTTCCAGAGACTAGATTTCATTCAAAATTGGACACATATTGCTAAAGTCCAGAAATCATATTTCATATTTTTAGTTTTAATATCGTGTACGCAGAAACGGCCACACAGCTAAAAATGTGTTTTTCGGATTTAGGACAGTTTGAAACGTGGGGACTCGTAAAAATTTAGGGTTCGAATTTTTTAATAATACTATACAGAGAGTAAAAAAATGTACCAAAATTTTGAACGTCAATTCAAAAATGTGATATTTTGAGCGATATATTCAACAGAACAATGAAAATGAGCACCAATTTTTCTTTTTATCTTTCTTAGTGTTCAATCTATAAGATGATATGAGATGTTAAAGAAAATTTGAAGAGATTTTTATTTTAATTTTTTTATTTCTACGTTTAACAAAAAGGTACACAATTATAAATTATGAAGAAGTGGAAGGTTCTAATGGGAGAAAAATACGTATGATTTCAAAAATGCAGTCGAAGAAATAAAATTTAAAAAATCTTCTTTTGACCCACTAACAAAAACGTACTTTCAAAAAAATTTTATTCGTTTTATTTATAAATCTACGAATGATTACTAGAACGAAATTCTGATAATTGTTTGTAGAACTTTTTGTTCTATCCATTTTTATAACAAACCATAAAGAAGATTTAGTAAAAAGCCACTTCATTAAATATTTCCCCTCTTTAATAACTAATATTGTAATTATGCGTCTACTATTGATACAGTAAAAGCTCTTTATTCGCGGTGTATATGTTCCATAAATATCCGTGAATACAGAAACCGTGAATACGGAAGGGTTATTTATATGGGATTATAGGGGATACGTTCCTAGGTGATAAAATTAAAAATATATATATAAAGTCAATTTAATTGAAGTTTTTGAACATTTTGATTAATTATCTTAAGGCTTAGACAATGGTTTGAAGAACTTTGTAATTTTCCTTTGCTTGGCAGTTTTTAGAAGTTCCTTCAATTCAGACTGATACGCAGCAGTCGCATTAGCAATTTGCCTATTAAAAAATAAGACTTTGTTCCATAGACGGATCAATGTTCATAAAGAAATCGCAAAGTTTATTTGTCATTCTTAAACCTTCACTAATATTTTTCAAATTAAACGTCACATTTCCCATGCTTGTTGAAGCCTCTTCTTCAATGGGCTGGGAATTTAACATTTCCTCCAAGTCGGTTTCAGTCAAATCTTCATCTTGCGATTCAAGCAATTCCTGAATGTCACTTGATTCTGTCTGTTCGAACCTATTTCGTCCTATTCCATTCACGATTTCGGCTATGTTTGCAGTTTGCATTTAATAACATACTTTAGACAAAGTTGTAATACGATCTATTTTACTTTTTTATCAGTCCATTTGACGGCATTTACAAAGGATATTGGGTTGGATACCTATTGGGATCCTTTTATTATTATTTGTGTAAATTAGATCCGCGAATAAATTTTTAGCCGCGAATACAGAAATTGAGTCGCATTTTTTTTTATCCACGAATAGGGAAAACGCGAATGAAGGAAGCACGAAGAAGGAGCTTTTACTGTATATAAATACATACTTGGAAGAAAATAAAATTCAATGTGGACTGAGGTCAAAGAAAATAATATGGACAGTGGTCAGTAAAAATATTTTAAGAATCGATCTAAACTGACCCTACCAGAAGCGAATAAACCATTCTCCAGTTCAATCAACCCACCCCTGCAAGAATATTCAGGCTGCCACAGACCGGAACGATGACACCACATGGCTGGAAAATCGTTAAGGCTCTTCAGGCCAAACACGGCACGAAAGAAAGCCTGCTGCATTGTCCACTCCTCACTTGGCAGACCTTTTCTTTATCTCTGTCAACGGCGAGCGCGCGAACAATTAGAAAAAAGGGTGGGGGCCAGCATCAAAAACCGAATTCGAAACCGCCGGACCTATCATAACAGGCGAGTTCGAGATCGTAAAAAGCGGATAGCTGATAACCATAAAAACGGGGGAAAAGAAAAATCTGATTTACAGCTTCATTTTATTATTATGATTCCTTTTCAACTAAACAGACTTTGGCGAGTGTGCCAAGCTCGCCTGGCAGTAAAACGAAATAAAAGCTCAAAACTGAAAGTAAACACAGCCATAAACAAGTCTGAACGACCGCTACGGAAAGAACTGTTTAAAGAGAGGTTACTGCAGCTGCGCAGAAAAGGAAGGAATTGGAAGGGGGGGAGGGAAAGGTTTTCAACACGAAAAAGGGGGGAATGAGTGAGTTGTGGAATCATCATGATAGTCCATATAATTAATTGTCGATTATATGTCATGGTTAATTCAAAAATGTTAAATATCTTCAATAAGAAATTAGATTTTAATATGAATAAACTAGAACTTATCGATTTTTTTATAGTTTTTATCGTATAGATTTTTTTAATTTTTTTATAAACTAGAACTTATTAATTTAAAAAAAATACAAATACCTTATACAAAATAGTAAATACCTTACAAAACAGTAAACTGCGCACAGAAGTGAACAGTTCAGTAAATTACAATTGTATGTTTAAACACCCTAAAGTAAATAAAAATTGTTTTTAAAAATGATTGTGAAAATGTATATTTTTTATAAGATTAGATTTCCTTGTTAATTTTGAAGATAATCAGAACTGATTTATTTATAGTGATTTATTTATTGATTTTGTTATGAGATGATAAGTTCACTTCAATTATTTTATGTCAAATTCTATAAAAAATTTATAAAAATAATATTTTACTGTTCGTCGTATTCAACTTCAGCACATCCAGGATATTAAAAACAGTAAAATAAGACAAAAATTTCAAAGAAACCGTTTTTATTATTAAAAATAACTATCACAATTTAGATTTTTATAGAAAATCAAAATCAAAATGCTTCGAAAATTTCATTCATTTTATTTAGCTACAATTGCGTGATTTAAAAGAACTAAAGCATGATTTTGAAAAAATAATTTTAAAAATCAGACATAAAACGTTATCTAAAGCTATTGATTACATCATGTAAGAAGGGGAGGGGATAGGATTCAAATGCAATAGGAAAGTAATGAAATGTGATATCATAGATTACGTATATAAATTCGTCGTATTTTACAGTTATTCTTATACTAAGTAGATAAGTAAGACTATAATATAAATAGTATCGGAAAAAAATATATAAAAGATATAGAAAAGTATCTAACCTATATTTCAGTAATTAGAAACATGCATTTCGCAAGCTGATATACAATTCAAACATGATAAAAAAAATTTATTACTAATCGTTCAATCGATTTTTTTTTATCATTTTAATAATAGATTTTAAAATATAGATTATTTTAATAATAATTAATAGATAATCGTAACTAATCCTCGGATTCATATTTAAACATAATAATTAATTATTTTTTAAGAAATAATTTTACATATTGTACTGATCATTTAAGTCACTTATATAAAGAAGCAGTTCAAAAACAAAGTATTATCCACAGCATATCTTGGAATAATTTATTTCTCTTTGAACTTCAATCAGTAATCAGTTTTATAAACAATATTTGCCAAAAATAAATCTTAAATTATTTTTGTCAACGGATTAATAAATGTCCGAAAGCCGCGACATATAAAATAAATACTGCAAACTTTAAACTGCAAAAACTTTTTTAAAACGAAAATTGAAAACTAATGCTAATTTAACACCTCAAAAATTTATATTAATCGAAGCCGCTAAATGCTTTTATAATTTTGTAACTTTTAATAATTGAGAGGGGAAAAAAAAAAAAACTTCTTAAGAATTAAAACAGACGGTGTGAATTTCGCATCTTCAAATAAACCATATGCCAGGGTTTGAATTGACGAAAATGAAAATTACACTTAATAAGAATCAAATAAAACTTTCATATAAGAAAATTAAATCGTTAAAATGTTCGAATTCTAACATTTTCATTGATCCAACTTCAACCAATAAATTTCATAAACTTAAACTCCCAAATTTTTTTTGTACGACTATCTTTAATAATTAATAAATCACAATAAATCGAGCGCTTGCAAAATATCTTTAATTTGATAAATAAAAAGAGGAAACGAAAACTTAAAACAATTCTAATATAATCTATAACAAGCAAATAAGTAATTTTAAATAATAATAAAAAATACCGCATTTAAAATTAAAACTTTCTTCGTTTTGAAATGCAATATTTAACTAATTACTTAGTCCTAAAATAAAATTTAAGCGCATTTAATTTTTTTAAATTTCGCTCGCCATATGTGAACTTAATGCTACGCGCTCTAACAAACCCGCGCAAGTTA
Organism: Argiope trifasciata; assembly: GCA_026543055.1. NCBI lineage: Eukaryota > Metazoa > Arthropoda > Arachnida > Araneae > Araneidae > Argiope > Argiope trifasciata. The sequence continues at coordinate 1,384,192 of JAPMOQ010023706.1, forward strand.
TCACCGATCGAATAACTTTCAACTCAGCAACCCTTCTTAAAAACAAATCTACTCTGATTTCTTTTCTACTAGTGTTCTTCAATAACAAAAAATTACTCGACAAATTTATGGAACACTCACCTTGATGCAATCCCCCGCCGGCGGGAAAAATCGTAAATCTGAAGAAGTGAATTCCACTGCCACCGCGAGAAGTGAAATAATCCGGCGCCGAAATACGGAACAAATGCATCTAACACCGACTTCTCTCCCAGCGTCTCAACCACGTGGAAATGCTGCGGAGCGCATACCTCCTTCGGATCTGACGCTTCGCACCTGGCTGTGACCACGCCTACCTCTTCAAGACTGTAGGGTTGCCGGAGCGATGAATCGTCGCCAAGCTCTGGAAAGGAAAAGACGCATGGGTAAGTCGCCAAGCGGGTGGAAAATTGGCACTTGAGGCACGGGAGGGGTTACCACTACGGAGTCATGGCAGATTTTAATAATGCCTTTAGACAGGGAGCTGAAGGGAAAAATGGAGAAATAATTAATGCAAGAATAATTTTCAGATTATTATTTTCTGCGTTACTTTGTAAAGTGTGTGAATTCTTTAAGTTAATAAAATAGTTAATACGTACTTTCAAAGTTGGTAAGAGATCTTTCAAGTCTCTTCTAAAAACTAATTTATTATTTTTTTATTAAACCATGAATATAAAATGTAATTTTTTAAAATGTGACAGGTATTTTTTATTGATATATTATTTTAGTGTATATTTTCTGGCTTTAATTTTAAAAACCTCATCGGTTCAAGAGGGTCTTTTTTTAAAAAAAAAAAAATTATTGAATGAATTTTTTTCACAACACGAAATAAATAAATATTTATTTTAGGAAAAATATAGAGTAAAACATTCAAGTAATTATGCCATTTTGCTTTATAAAGAAGAGATTATAATATAAAAGACAAAGAAAAAATATTATTATTGAAGCCACTAAAATCAAATAAGAAAGTGGAATAAATAAAACTATAAAACTTAAAATTTCTTTCAAAATATAATAAATTAGTAGAAGAAATTGCAGCCATTTTTGTTTTCATACCGAGCAGACGTTAAGAAGCAAGAGTTTGGAATAAAATGATAGCTGGGTGCAGCGAATTAAAAAAAAAAAAAAAAGGTACTGAATAGGTATTGATTAACGAATAGTTCGAGATGCAAGCGTATGTGCAAGATTTGTAACAATGCATCTTACCGCTATCTTGTTACCGCCATCATTGCAACACAGATCTTTGAAGAAAATGATGTACGTGAAAATGACGTGCCAACAGCAGAATAACAAGGGGGGGGAAGGAAAAATGAAATCTACGATCGTAAATTTCAAGTTTCATGTGGGAAAATTATTTTTTTAAGTCGTTATTTCTCATTATTTAAGTCATTAACAAGTTTAAATCGGTTTGAAAGAATCACGAGGCTTCTATATCGGTCTCTCTCTCTCTCTCGCACTCATTATACACTGAAGTGACAAAAGTCATGGGATGACTGTTAATATCGTGTCGGTCCTCCTTTTGCCCGGCGAAGTGCAACAACTCGACGTGTCATGGAGTCCACAAGTCGTTGGAAGTCCTCTGCAGGAATATTGAGCCATGCTGTCTGTATAGACGTCCATAACAGTGAAAGTGTGGATGGTGCAGGAGTTTGGGCACGAACGGACCTTTCGATGATGTCCCATAAATACTCGATGGGATTCATATCGGGCGATCTAGGTGGCCAGATCATGCGCTGGAATTGTCCGGAATGTTCTTCAAA
>JAPMOQ010023706.1:1386366-1423620 GCA_026543055.1 Argiope trifasciata
TATGCTGTTTCCAAATGATAAACTATTTACCAACAAATTCTTAAAATATATTAATTTATGTCGAACTTGTTATGAAAACAATCTTTTTGTAAACACAAATTGCTATCTTCTGAGATCCTAAAACAGTTTCATGATGAATTAATCTGAGAACAGAAGTCAAATCCTTGAATGCTTCGCACTTAAAAATGAATGAAGTGATATTTTCACACTGGTTAAAAGAGAAAACACTTTTATCAAAGCGCTTATTAAATGCGAGTGAAAATTTTTGAATATATTATAAAAATTTAATTATTTAATTTCGTCTGAAAAAAAAATTGCTTGCCATGTAAATAACAGCTATGATGTCGTAGTTCTATGTCTATCTTTTAAAAACGCATCTGCTATCAAAGAATACGTAATAATAAAGCAAAACCGGTTAAAGCCGTTCAACCTTTTGAAAACACATCTGCTGTCAAAGAAGAGTACATAATAATGCAATACTGGTAAAAATAGGAGTAAAAATATATCAACATCTTAAAAAATTAAAATATGTTGATGAATCTATTTAAGCTTTGTTCATTGCCTACGCGATTTCGAGCCTCAATTATTAAAAACCTTCTAACGAAAACAGCATCATGTTCTCTCATGATAAAAAACAGGGCTGAAAAATCTGAGCCCCAGGAAAATCCCTACTTAAGAGAACACAATTATTGTACTATGAGCAATAAATCAATACAAATAATAAAGTTGAAAGTGCGTGTGATTAGGCGTGTGTCGATGCTCAACAAAATAGTATGCTATACCAGAAGCTTAAGAAATTTGTCTCAGAGTAACAATCGAGGGTGCGAATTTACAGTGGAAAGTAACTTTCTTTAAATTTTTATTCAAATTTTATTGAATTATAAATTAAGCAAGATTTCGACGGTTTCCGACTTTATTTTCCAAAATTATTGCAAAATAAAGATATATTTTATGCTAGTATTGCATTAAAAAATCATCTTTTTATTGATATAAATTCAGTCAATCTTTAAATTTTTCCCCCTTACTATTTTTTTTTTTAATTTTGCATCTCAACATCTTATTGTCACAAAATAAATAAAATAAAATAAAAATAAAAAGCATCATAACCAAGAATTTAATCGCATGATTTTCTGACACTGATGAAAGTTTAAGAAGAAAATTTTTAAATTTGCTGCCTGGCTTATAAGAGGAGTAAGAAATGAAATTACAATATCGCGAATGATAAAGTGCAGCATATCGATAATACTGAATGAAGACAAAAATTTCGTTTCTAAAGACACTGTGACGTCATGCAGCTTTGAGTAAATACGAAAAGCTACAGAACAAGTGCAAGATTACTAAGGTAACATGACTTTAATTATCAAAATTTTAAAGAAAATACGGAAATACGGAATTGAATTTTTTTTTAAATGAATTATTGATAGTTAAATTTAAAAATATTAAAATACGATTCCGTCATTACGATACATAATTTTAATATTTTCTGTAATATTAAACTGGAGAAAAAAATGTCAAAGTCCGAGTGCAAGATAGTGTACAAAATTATTAGAAATTAAAATAATTCAAAACATGAAAAGAAGTTATTACAGCCTTTAAAAATGAAACAAAAAATGTAAAGATAAAAAATAATAATCAATGAACATTTAAAACAAAATATAAAAACACAATAGCAAATAACACAGTTAATAAAAAAAAATGTTTTTCTTTCTTCGTTTTTTTTTTTTTTTTTTTTTTTTTTTTTTGAAAATGTAGTAAAATATCTGTTTAACAAAAGTAATTATAGAAGTAAAAAAGGAAGAAACAAAGTTCAAAAGTTAGGCTTCCTTTCATAATCACTCGACATAATCGAATATAAAAAGCAATCGTTTTTTTCTTTTGAAGAACTGAAGAAGAAAATTGAAATGTATCTAAAGAAAAAGGAAAATATTAGTCAAGAAAATGTTCTGTCAGTTACAACGTAAAAACTAGACGCAGATAATTACACTCAGGGTTTCAGCTACAAAACCGAGATAAGGTGGTAACGTTTACAGGAAGCTGATATCAAATCTGTTGAAATTTACAAACGATGTTTTTACCTAAAAAGATAACTTTCGGTGTCATAATTTTTTTCAAAATCACTATTTTTTTAAGATTTCAATCGAAACAATGAAGCCAAAAATTTCAAAATATATCAAATTTTTTAGCATAGTATTGAAAACTTAGATATAATATTTTTTGTTTCACAAATTTCTGTAATAAACGTAGCATGTGATTTAAAAATCGTTTACAACGAACTACGGAGAACAGTGTTGGATCTAGGGCTCCCAAATTTGGAATTTAGTTATTTCTTGAGTAATAAATACTAATCTAAGGAAAATAAATTAAAAATTTTAATAAGATTTTAAAGAATTAAGTATTAATTTAATGTTAAGATTAAAAATTACCCAATGATTTAAAATTTTATCTTTTAATTTGTTGTATAGTAACCTTTAATTTTGTTGTATAGTAACCATTTTTAAGCTATTTAAAACTCAAAATAATAATAATAACAATAATGATAATTTGTCATTAGTACAATTTTATTTTCTAATAGTTTTTCTTCCCATTTTACTTAGCTTATGAAAATATTTTTACAATATGTTTTACAATATTACTTTCTGTTGCTATAATAACAGCATTTATTATTACGCGTAATATGACGACATATTTTCACTATTATATAAATAAGATATAATACTATAATATATAATTAAATAGATATATAAATATTTATAGATTTATATGTATTCATACAGATATTTTCTATAGTTATAACAATACCAGAATAATAACAGTATAATTTTCAGAAAATTAATTTGTTAAGATTAAAAATTAATAAATATATTAATATTTATTCTCAAACTACTTCGAAGGATATTATTGAATAGCAACCATTTTTATGTTACTGTAAAATTTAAAACGAATAGTTTTTCATCGATATCAATTTTATTTCTCAACAATATAACCTGTAATTTTAGTTAACTTAAGAAATATTTTTCTAAAATTTTATAACAATATTTTTTACTACTATAAAAATGTATATTATCACGTTTCATACGATGATATTAAATGCATATTTTTCCTTTTATATACATAGGAATAATTTTTTAAAATTAATCTAAAGGTAAACGTATCAAATTTAAAACATTAATACAGATTTGTTTTCGTAATTCTTCAAAAATAGTTTTAATATGTTTTGTAACAATAATTTTAAAATCGATGTGAAGGGAAACCCATTTCACCTAAATTGCTTCTGTTCAACACTAAACGAAAAATGCAAATTTCAATTTTGTTTTTAATAACATGAAAATTTTTTAAGCTGGCGTTCAACTACAACTTGTGTTGATATAAAAGTTCGTTATGGACAGAATGCAACAGATAATGGCTTAACCAATCAATTCAGATGCAGATAACACAAACGAATTAAGCCTAAAAGAATAATGGATTACAATGTCTCAATGTAATCGTTTGAATTTCCTTTAATTTTTATTTTTTATATATTTTAATGGCTTTTTCCCCAAACAAAGATTCAGATTTGATGTATTATTTAATTTAAATTTAACACATAGTACTAAATAAAAAATGCAAAATATAAAAAAAATATTGAAAAGAGAAAAAAATCTTTTTCTTATGTGTGATTTATTATTATTCATTTTTAATTTATTCTTGCAGTTATTATTTTAATTATAGAATTTAATAATTACGAATCACATTAATTCTAACCTGTTAATCAGTAAGAATTTAATCAGAGTAATTTTTCAAAATAATTTTTTCGTTGCTTTCTTTAGTGGAAAAAAACAGACATAATCATGCGTAAGAATAACTTCCAATCAATATTAGCGATTTGTTAGCAAGAATAAATAGAGTCTATCGTGCGACAAATTATTCCTTCGGGATTATTTTCTAGCTCAATAATTGTGTTCTAAAAATAACCTAAATGCTAACGATCCAATCATTTTTTAAGCATACAGCACACATTTATTGGTGCATATCTGTTTAATTAAAAATCATTTCTATGAAGTAAAGTTAACTTCCATGAATATTAAAACTAAATAAAAAAATAGAATCATACGTTCTGAGCTTTTTATCTATTAATAAAATTTAAAAAACCATTTATTCATTATAACGAAAATAATTTTATATTAGTTATTTTAAACTTTAATTATCATTATTGAATGAAGGATTTATAGAAAGTATAAAATAATTTATGATTATGATAATTCGAAAACTTCTGAAATTTTTTTAAAATCACATCTATGAGGTAGTAAGATTCCAAAGAAAATAACAGATACTTTATATTGCTGTTTGAATATTTTTGATATTTTGTATGATATTGTAAATTACTGAAAGATATCATAAAAATAGTTTTAAAAAAATAGCTTACTGCTACCAGGGGATCAAGGATCTCTTGTTCATACGTCTTGTCTTTACGTATGAAAATGGTCACAAAATTCCCGTTTAAGCACTGTTTCTGACAAGTATCAAAGGTATGGTCTCCCCAAAACATTCTCGCACACTCTCTATGAAAATGTTATCCCAATCAACACCATGCATCGCACTGGCATAGAATAGTTGTGAAATATTAAACTTTGGCCTGAATTTAGAATTTTTACTGGATATATAAAGTGATCCTTGGCGATTAATCCCTGGTATGTGGACAAAAGTATCCAAAACTCGAATTTAAGACAAGTTCTTCCCAACCGATTGAAACAAGAATTTGGTATAAAAATGCACTTGAAATCCCAAAATCAAGCATCAAATGTGATATACTTAAGTCACTGCGTTTTTGAATAGTGGCGTTAATATTTTTCTGGAAGCACAAACATAAAAATGGTCAGCATATTGTTGGATTTCGCACAAAATTTGGTAGGCGTATTTATTAAAGGTGTTATATCTATGTATCTAACTTTATCTATTCTAGCTCTCTTCGTTTTAAACTTATAGCTCTAATTTATATTAGAACAGCAGGACCGACAGACCCTTTGAACGGTGTATGGAGACCTCAGAGGTAAGGAAGGACCTGAAGATTGTCAATAATGATTTAAGTACAGTACTGATGGTACTAGGTAATCTCAGAACCCTGGAGGATCTGATGTTAAAGATTGAAAGCTTCATTCCAACTGTTTGAGCGAGTGCAAATGGGGAGAAAGACAGCTATTTACTACCCTGAAAGGAATGTTACACTGATTGGTCAATGTAAGGTTGGAAAATACTTATTCAGCAATCGACCACAACAAATCCTGTCAATACTGCTACGTTCAGTGGTGGCGGGGTGGTCGGCTGTATGCAAGAAGAAGAGGACCCTCTGGAAGGAGTTTACTCAAACTTTGATAAGAATAAACAAATTTGGCCTAAAGACCGTATACCAGATTTCAACCGTCTAGTCTACAGATTCCCAATGTGAGTGATAACGCCCCCTTGTGGGAGTTTGAAGCTTTCAGGGGGGCGGTAAAAGACCCAGAGAAAATGAAGGGCCATTGATATGGCACGAAGGAGCGTTAGAGGATTAACCAAATATAGTGTACAATAATTTCAAGGAGCGATTCCAGGACATTTTAAGCATGGACAGACCAGACTGGGTTTTGGATCTTTTTTCCAATGTCAACACAGCAGGATCACCTCAGTTAAGAGAACTAATGGAACTGAAGACAAATGAGTATCTAAAAATTAAATTCAAGAATTCTTACCAAGAATTTCGGCTGCAGAAGTCTATTTCGCAACTGTATTCAAAATTATGGTCGACTGTTCAACGACTTCTGACGGCATTCCCTTCTTCATACTCAGCAGAACGTGGATTTAGTGCTGAGGCAATATTGGTCACGAAAAAAAGAAATTGGTTCCATATTACTGAACGCGGCGACTTACGATTGTTTTTAAGTGAAATCGAGCCTGATATTAACAGGCTTTTTAAAATGCATCAAATTCAGCCTTCTCACTAGCTACGTTTGAAATTCGATGTCTTTAAATTTTAATAAAAATACTTTTTGATATAATTAAGTAAGCGTTTTGATTGGTCTCTGAAACTATCAATTTATTTATTTAGAAAGCAATAGTTTATTATGAATTAATTCGCATTATCAAAATCTCTGCCTGCCCTTATGTCAGGTGAGATAAAACTTTTTTAAATAAAGAAGAAATTCAGTAGTGTTTCAATTCAAACAATATTCTATCTATTAGAATTTTAATTCTTGTTTTCAACATGCATTATGTACGGTTTTATTTATCTAGAGCGGGAGAGGGTGCGATATTAAAATATTCACTAGAAAAGGGGGCGCCAGTTCGAAAAAGGTTGGGAACCTTTGGTCTAGTCGAAAGGGTTTTTGAGTCATCCTTCAAACACCTAGACAAACGGATGGACATTTTCTTAAAATGTATTTTTCGAACTCAGGGAGGTCTGAAACGGGGATATCCGTCAAAATCTTGAGTTCGAAGTTTTCGAAGATTACTATATTTTTTAATGCTTCGAATGCGAGAAAGTAAATAAGGGTTAATCGCTGATTAGCGTTTTTCGACTTCCATAGGGATTAATTATTCTTTTTTCTCTAATTAGTGATAAATTTGCTATTTGGAAAGGAATGATACTGTGGCGGTTTTTATATTGTAGTATTGCGCCAATGTGGAGATTGAATTTCGCCAAATATCGAAGTTTAGCCAAGTGTTCGCCAAGATTCCGCCAAATGTTTAGTGGCTGTTACTGGCTTATTAAGATGCCAATACAATAGCGAAAAAAATTATTTGTATTATGATTAGAAAAATATCAGTTTCGTAACGATAAGGAATTCGTGATGTTTTAATGGTACTTCATTCATTGCAAGCTTTTCGTATAGAGAGAAATTTAACAGCTCGATAGAAAAAGCTCAAGTTTATTACTATCATTCAAGTTTTTTGTATCTCGGTAACACGAAAGTATTGAACAATATAAATCAGTATTGAAAAATATTCGCCTTATTGCATATTCATGTAATACCATGCTATAAGCGGAAATTCAGTTAAGATTTTACATTAAATCATTTAAATGCTGAAAGAGTGTATAAAGTGATATTCGATAATTATCAAACAGATAAATTACAAACTGTTTTGCAGTGTTTTATGTTGATATCATAGATTTTATATTAAATTGTTTTTAATTTTCTGCCTTCATTTTACCATTTGCTTGGCGCAGTATACCCAGATATGGTTCATGCGCCCAAACAAACAAACAAGCAGTAACAAAATAAAGACTAACTTAAAAGACTTAACTTGTATTCTCTATACAAGTTACTTGTGCAGCAAGCAATTCAAAATATTAGCATAACAAAGCATCTAATGCATTTCAAAGTGTCGTAAATTTTGTAGATTAAAATTAAAAAGGCAAATAATAATAATAATAATTAAGTTTCTAGTATCATTTTTTTCCCTGAATGTCCCCTTTAAAATGTATTATTCGGCTATTTTATAGATATAGCGAAAATGTTTCATGAAATAATTGATCATAAATCTATCAGTTATTTCATAAGATGCTTATTGAGTGAAACGACTAATAATTATCTATCATTTGTGCCAGTGAATAGTTATTGCACGAAACAGCTGATCATTGATATGTGTTAGTTAAAGTGATATATTCACTTGATTCATAGAAATCTTATGTTACTTCATGAAACAATATAACATGATTTATCAATTATTTCAAGAAGTAACATATCTATCAGTGTCTACACAGAATACCTTCTTCCTTTTTATATAAAATAACACACAATTATCAGTCAATTATTTGATAAATAGTTCAAGTATTTTATGAAATAATGATTTCCGATTATTTCAGGAAAATAATTATCATTATCTATTTCATAAAATATCTAGTTTTTCCATGAAATAGCTGATCATGATCTATGAAACAACTGTAACAACTTTATTTCATAAAATACCTAGTTTTTTCTTGAAATAACTGAACCTGTTTAATGAAACAACGGTTGCAATTTTATTTCATAAAATATCTAGTTATTTCATGAAATAACTGATCATTTTCAATGAAACAAAGGTTGCAACTTTATTTCATAAAATATTTCATGAAATAACTGAACATGTTCAATGAAACAAAGGTTGCAACTTTATTGCATAAAATATCTAGTTATTTTAATGAAATAACTGATCATGTCCAATGAAATAACAACTGCAACTTTTATTTCATAAAATATCTAGTCATTTCCTGGAATAATTGAACATGTCTAGGAAATAAAGGATCTCATATTTTAGCGATAACACAATTAAAGAGAAAACGTTATTTTAAATTGTACTTGAGAAAACGTTATTTTAAATTGTTCTTAAAATCAAAATTTCTGCAATAAATTAGATCAAAATAAACAGCATCAAGATGAAAAAAAAGTAAATAAATGTAAACAGCAACTTAACCAATAATGCGATGCAAGGAAGTTACATTCTGAAAGAAAAATAATAAATAAAGCATAAAAAAAACGTTTTGAAAATGGAAATCAAATAACTTTTCATGCTTAAAACAGTAAAATCAACATCAGTTCGCTGTAAATTAACCGAGCCAAGTTAAATATTTTTTTTTTCTTCTTGAAAAAAATGCGTTAAATTACGCAAAAAAAAAGATATGAGTAGATAATTTTTTTAAACGAAATAGAAAAGAAAAAAAATTGAAACTGTAAATCAGCTAACTCTTCATTCTAGAAATACGAACGCCACGACCCACCAAGTTTCGCTGGGTGGTTTTCTCCCGCCATATTTTCTCTCTCCCCCCCCCCCCTGAAAATAATAATGATAAATGACACAGCGATCCGCATTACTGTGGTTTCCGAGGATCTTGCGGCTTCAGAAAGAATTTCTCTTTCACAATGTTGCAATTATGAATATTAAGACCGCTTTTAACACAAGAGGAATAAAAGAAATTCGCCCCCTTCAGAAGCATTAAGAAGGTCGTAAATCATCTTATTTTGTTGGCATTAAGAGTGTCGCAAAAACGGCTTTTGCAATCCCACAGGTCCACTGGAAAACAAAGGCTTGTATACACGAAAAAACATCTGTAAATTTGAAGCATAATTCTATCAAATATCATACAGAGTGTTCAAAAAGCAACAAAAACTTTGGGAATTGAATTTGATTGAATTAAAAACATGTAACAGAGTCCCATTTTTTATGTATTATGATCATAATGTATAAGAATAACTTGATGGAAATCCACAGGTTTAGAGTGAAAAGTTAGCCAGACTTTCCTTACGCATACCAGATCTAACTTCAAAAAATTTCTATTAATGAAGATATCTTAGAGAAGAAGATAGAAAAAAGAGAAATCTCTTCAGAAGAAGACCAGTTCGAATATAAGTTTGCGCAATAAAAATGAATATAAGTTAGCGCAATAACAAAATTTCTAATTATGAAGATATCTTAGAGAAGAAGATAGAGAAAAGAGAAATCTCTTCAGAAGAAGACCAGCTCGAATTAAGTTTGCGCAAAAACTACGATGCAGAGATTAAAATCGATAGATTAATAAAATTCGATACAGAGATTTAAAATCTCTAGCATAGACGTCAAATTTTGAGCCAAATGCAACAATGGGTTGATTGTTTGTCAGTTTGTATTTTCAGATATATCTAAACTCGATTATTCAAAATACTGTTACTTAAATATATCAAATTTGGTACGGGATTTTGTGACAACAAATGCAGTTTTCAGTCAAATTTTATATTTAAATCCGTTAACAAAAACGTGTCTAAAACACAAATTCAATTTTGAATTCTATTAACCCCTTGCATACCATGTAACCACTAGTGGATACATGCTATGTATAGGGCAAAATCCCATTGTAACCTCATGTGGATTCATGGCTTCTTTAGGTGTACAGCCAGAGTAACCAGCACAGGAAACATCATAAGGTAGATTTTCTTTTATTGGATTGTATAAAAACATTTTGGGTCCACTTTGTCTGAAGTTAACTGAAGGGTGGAAACAGGAGGAGGGGGGGGGGGGGGGCAAAATGTCTGTGTTACAAAAATTTGAAAATTAAAATTACAAATCTGTGAAATTTCTCGAAATGTTCCTTGGAACAAAAAGCTTTTTTGCATGCATTACATGAGTGTATTGTCATTTCAGTTTTTTTTTTTAACATTGTAGCACACCCAACAGCGTCGTAAAGTCGAGGTCAGTATCCTCAGAAATCTGGGATTTGCGCGTGTGCTAAAGAAAACCATCTGGTACGCAAGGGGTTAACCACGTACAAGGGATTAATCACCAAATAACTCGCTACGAATTACACTATAGACTCAGTAAAATTGCTAAATACATGCTAGTAATTAATATTTTATAACTACTACACGTCAATGTCGTGTAAGGCGTTCTCTTATATGACAAGTTTATAACAGAGTATGCGAGAAAGTTTGGAGAAAGCAACTCCCTTCAGGTTATGATATATTTATTTATAGTGGTCATCTATTCTGGAGTATTCCGTATAGATACATTTTCTGTCCCATAATAATAGTAATGGAATATTCAAACAGGAATGGCGAATGCAGTGGTAAATTATGTTATAGCACAAAATTAAAAACCTTCAATTAAAATGGTTTTTCCAAGACCTTTGTCCTTCAATTTATTTTAAACTAGACGCCTTTGGCGACCAGCAGATTCGCCATGAGTAATGCGTTCTAAAGTTTCCAATTAAATCAAATATTTTTTAGCCAAAATTTAAGAAATAGTTTAAGTTAGAAGATTCAGTTATTAGTAGTTAAAGAGTCGGTAACTTTATTCGGAAAAACTTTTTGTGTTTAATTCTCTAATAATTTATCAATTATGCTTCCAAAATATTAAAAATGTTTTTTTTCGGTGATATTGCCAAAATGTTAAATATGTTTTTTTAAGAAAGCGAAAAAGGGAAAAAATTATTGAATTAATGATACAGATATTGCAAACGATTATAGAAATATGCCATTAAGTCAGAATTTCAATGCATATCCTGTCTAAATTCAATAAGGTTTACTGTAAATAAAGATAATTTATGGATTAGCGATTTCTTAGAATCCTTTGCCTTGCATTTATTTTTATAGAAGATATCACATTTTATATTTATGTTATTTTATCCAGTCACGTGCTGAAAGTTGTATTTCTTTAGATTTGATTTACGATGACAGTTGTTTTTTCATTTGAACTTCCGGCATTGTTTTATTTTATTTTATCCAGTCATGCGCTAAAAAAAACATGGTTAAAATATTTCTTTAAAAATTCGTTAAAAATAGAAGCTTGAGTTATACATTAAAACATTGATACCATTAGAAAGCTACTTTTTTTATCTTTAAATTGATGTTAAAATCATGTTTGTCCGATAATAATTTCGGAAGTTATAGCGGAAAAACGTCGAAATTTCGCTTAAATTTTAATTGATTCAAATTCTAATTAAAAATTCAAAAAAAGGGCTCCGAGGTGCACATTCCTGACATCCAAGGTATACATGTACCGAATTTGGTAGCTGTAGGTCCAACGGTCTGGCCTGTAGAGCGCCAACACACACACACACACACACATTGAGCTTTATTATAAGTATAGATTATGACTGTTTTTATATGTTTCATCCTGTAATTGAAATCAGTCATTTTCTTTCGTTCTTACTGCAAAAGTAGAATTAAGAAAAAAATTTCAAACAAATCGAGTTACGATTGTCCATTTGTTAATATATCAGAAGACAAAAGAAAAGTCGCAGAAAAGTATAACCATGTACATAAAACAACTTTTGTGCTACGGAGTGGATTGAAATTTTGAAACCGAGAATTTGGAAACGTTTCTGAAAATAATGATCAAGGTGAATATTATGGTAATACTGATTCTTTGACTAGTGGACGTAAATGCAGCAATTATGAAGAAGTAAAGGCAATAATTACTTCTTCATAATTATTGCATTTACTACATTATGCTCCTAACGGTTGCATTTATTACATTATGTTCATAATTGTTGCATTTATGCCCATCATAAGCCATAAACTCATAATTGTTACATTTACTTCTTCATAAATGCAGTTACAGTTTTGCCATTTCGTGAACAACATTTTATCCATTAAAAACCAAAAGACAAGAATGGGAATTTTTTAAAATTATTATTAAAGATCTTTCAACTGGGGCCTACTGGAATCTTACTGCAAAATGATAAGACTTATTCAAGCAGGGATTGTGCCAAAACCTAAGAAAAATACACTTTTCCCAAAGTTAAGTTATCCCCAAAGACTATTTTCCTTCCAATTCCCCAGAAATCTAAACCTTCTCTGCTGATGTAATAGTATCCTGTCCTGAATAGGGAAAGATAATCAGCACAGTGTTTTTCCATTTGGACAGATTTGCTCGGAACTATTCGAATAAACACAGACAAAAAAACAAAAAGAGCCGAGTCCTCCATGTCAGTCAACTTATAGAGAAGAGTTACCCAGCAGTACTCTCCTTGGGGGGAAAATATCTTTCAGAAAATATACTCACAGAATAGATTGGACATATACAGCGAAAGCAGATTTTGCAATGCGATGCATTTTATATTCAATATTGTTTTGTTATTTAATGCTAGAGTAAGTTCTTTGGTAAGTATTTTTTAGTTAAGAATGACAGATGGAACTATGGTTAATAACCAATATTGTTTAGTTTAGTTTAGTTTAGTTATATTAACGTCCAGTTTAAAGCAGCACGAGGGCTGTTTTGGGACGGACCTCGTCATTTTGAACCAAGATCAGATGACGAGAACGACACTGAAGTGGCACCCCTCTCTCCACACCACGCCACACCAGAAGGAGGACGTTTGGTCTGACGGATTTAACGTGCAAGAGAGCCCCTCACACGACGGTTCTTCGGTGGAATCGAGTCTCGAACCTGAAACCCTCCGGTTCCAAAGCCGAGACTTTACCACGTGGTCACCGCGGCCCCCTAACCAATTTTGTATCTCGATACCTATAATAATGCTGAAATAACTAACTTTAGCATACTATACTGTTCGAATTAATTGTGTCAAATGGGAAAATCTCAGCTTTAAATCTAAATCTTAGTTTCTAATCTTTAAATACTTTAGGGAGGCTAATTAATCTTCATATTAGTTGCTATGTTGGGATTTATGGCACTTTACAAGCCCGCTGACGGTTATCTCGCAGCGATTTAAGTCGAGTGAATGTCTCGTTTTTTCAGTAGCGCCAACCAGGACAAGAGTACGACTTCGCTACTTCATGCATCACATTTGCTTGCACAACACCTTTTGATGAGGAGGCACATTCATTCGCCCCACAGATAGAACACAGAAAATGAACAACCATGCCCGAATCGGGACTCGAACCCGGGACGCCCAGATCTCGGTGAAGACGAGCTATCCCTATGCCAGGACGCTGGCTCTGTATAAGTATGTCCTCCTTTAGAAGAAATGACCTCTTCAACACATCTTGGCATTTCCACTAGTGTAGTACTCATGATCTTGACTTCATCATCGTGGAACTCCACTTGTACAGCACTTTTTACCATTTGTTCTGTTGTCGTACAATTCATCTTGGCTAAATGATGCGTGAGAATGTACCATGATGATTGGGAATAAACGATGCTTGAGAAGTTCTCAATAGGACTGAGGTCTGGGGAATTAACAGAATATTTAAGCACTTTTATTTTAGCTCCCTGCATAAAAATCTGAGTGAATTTTGAAATGTGACAAGAGGTCAAGTTGAAATGTTCCGCCAAATGTTTCCATGAGTGGGACAGTTCTATTGAGTAGTATTTCTATATGTTTGACAGAATTAGTCTTGTCTTTAAGAGAAACTAAGCTTCCAATGCCTTTTGTTTCAAAAAAAACCACAAAACATCTGTTGAGAATAGTGTTTTACACGCTGTTTGTTCGATAAGATCCGATCTGGACAAAAAAAAAAAAAAACCGTGGGAAAACCGCAAGAGAGAGGAAACAGGGGAAAGCGTGCCATGTCTGCAGACGCACAGGCGTGTATGTGGAACTATCTATCTGGAATTCGGCTTTACATGGAATGGAAAATTATAACCACCAAAACCAAACCACGCTGAAAGGCTCACAACTGAACAACTGATATATTAAAACCGATCAAACGAATAAATTACAATCAAGGTGGATCCATCTCACTTATTCTAGGTAGGCATGGGTGGGACAGGTCAGCATGGGTATTTACTACTTCTAGGCAGATATAACCGGTTTGAGACGGTTTCGGATATCGATGGTTATCACATGCCGACACAGAAAAGAAAAACACTTTTTTCCCAATTAATTCGAAAAGTAAAATAATCCTAAATACAGAAAACAAATCTCTTTAATTTTATTCAAATAATATCAATGAACTGTGTTTGCAATCTTCACAAAAGCAGAGAGTAAATTAATGCTAAGCCAGAAGAGATCCAATATTACGTCCAAACAGGACTTCAATCTTGTTCCAGAAATATATGCTTAAACTCTGACGTCGTTTGGCCGGAGCGAGAGAATTTCCTCCGTTTTATTACTTGGGCAAATCGTTTGGGAAAATGATAGACACTCATCATCCTGCCATGCGATCTACCCCTTCCCCCTTATTTACTCTTCCTCCAGGTAGAGTGGATCATTCTCTCAGATATTTTCTGTATGACACCAAATACTAAGCTAAATTAGTGTCATTCGCTTTATGAATATAACCATAAACAAAGGATCACATAATATGTAAAATTGGTACTTTTCCGTTATCCTGGGGCAATTGCCGCCAATGTATACCAAATGCAAGCCAAGTCGCCAAGCAAAGGGAATGAAAAATGTAGGAAATTTGACGGAATTCTACATTATTTGGCGATTTCTAGCTGATCCTGGTCAATGAAAAAGTACCGTAAAATTCTGTATTGCTTTTAAGTTTGGAGTAGAACATAAATAAATTTAATGGCTATGCATTGGTATAAATATTCTTCATTTAAGTTTCCCAGATTTTTAAAAATTAGGATCAACTATTCACTTTCTCATACTGATCTACCGTCACGAGAAAAACCCTGCACGTGGTTGCTGTAAGTAGACGATTCTAAGTAAGGAGGGCAGTAATCAATAAAATAGACTTTTGGCTAATTAAATGCTCTTCTTTAGGAGAGAAATTCGTTTCGATTGTGCCAATGGCAATGATATCCAGTTCTGAACCGGTTCTTTTGGCGCCAATGCAATACAGATTAAACGCAAACCGTTTTTGCGCATGCGTCAAGATGAGTTTATTTGGACAAAATAGGTGTGAGAAGAACGATGAAGGGACCTGTTTACATTTAAGAATAAGGTGAACTTAGATTATACACGAACTTACTAGGCTTAAAAATTGTATGTAACTCGTATTATAAACATAAAAGATTTTAATTTACAATAACATACTTTATATGAATATTTATTTACTGTAATTGGCCTAAACATTAAATTCTAATGAGTAAATCAAAGATTTGTGTTCTTAAAATTTTCCAATTTACTTTTCAACAAAATAAAAATTATTATTTTTTTAATATTAAAACGCTTCTTTCTTTAAAAATTGTTATTAAACTTTTTGATAGCATTTTAAAAGTAACAGCGTAAAATATACTTCGTCCCACCTTTAGAAGTTTTTTTACCACTTGAATCGACCATACAAGTATTCAATACAAAAGTACTAAGAATAAAATAAAATAAAAGTATAATAAAAATAAATATAAAAAAAAGAGACTATACTCACACGGCCATGGTAAAAAAACTGGGTGTAAAAGTATTTAATAGAGCAGAAATGAAGGTCAAAGAACACAGAAGAATTCTTGGAATATGCTTATCCTTCCAACCCTCAGTCCTTAGCGAGGCAGAATAATTGGAAAGTGGTTGTCTCGGGAAACTGAAACGAAAAATCTATATATAGAACTGTATTCAAACCATAACTAAAACAATATTCTATTCTAATTACATTTTAAGGTATCCGACTACGTTAACAACGCTGGTTATCGACCACATTGGAGAGTTTTTTCATTTGTTATTTTTTGTAGTTCAGATTTTCTTCTTTCCAAAACAATTTACTTTTTCTTGGAAAAGAAAGGTCTGATCTATCATCCAAGGTCACATATTTTTCAAGCTAAAATTTGTCTTTAACTACGATTTTCTCAATAACTTTAATTTTCATAAAAATTCTCCACCATTAACTTAATATCGTAAAAACTAATGGAGGTATTTACGCAAAAACTTCAGCGTCTGTTTTAAATAATATGTGCAACGACACGAACCAAAAGTTTTAGAGTTGGTGAAATGCTTTTTCATTTATAGGTGTTTTTGGAATAATAAAGTTGTAAATTTATATAGGAGTTAAAAATGCATATATACGTGTATTGTTATCCATAATTTCTTTCTGTCTCAAGATTTTTCTTAGATTTCGTTTCATTTCATTCATCATTATTATATTCTATAACTTGTGTACAAAGAAAAATAGGGTTGTTGCATTACCATTTTGTGTAGAGTGTTAACCGTTTTGGTCAAATTTCATTAAAATTTACTAAAAATTTTCCTGTTTCTCAAAATATATTATGTTTTCAAATAATTTTATTAGATTAATAGTATTTTGTATTATAATAGATAATATATCTAAAAAACATAGATGAAAATGGTTTTAAAAAAGTGTAATTTTTCAAACTTTTTCCTTCGAACGCAGGCGGATACCTTAACTATAGTTAGCAAAAATTATAGTAAACATAAATTGAATTAATTCGAATTATGGCATAGTCATATCATAAATTAATTCCACAAATCATTGAAACGGCTAATTCTCAATTTCCTACAGTGAATAATAATTCCCTTCTATAATACACTCAAAGATTCCCTTGCTAAACTGATGAAGAGAATTTGATGCGCATCATATTATTGCCTAACACCCAAATGCACATTGTCTCTCGATGAATTGTGTCATCAAATATTTTCCCTCTTGTAAAGGATTCCAGAGTTAAATAGGTGCAAAAATATTTGATGCGTGTCAAGTGGAAATAAACTGAATATTAAAATCTATAGAAAAATATATAAAAAGCTATATAAAATATCCACGAATAAAACTACAGTCACATTTTTAAATTAAAAAAAAAATCCATTTATTGAAGGTAGATTTTTCTTTTTCGATATAAGTTAACAAAAATATTAATGAAAGCTTGAAATTATAATTATCTTAGGTTTTCATTTAAGGAATTCGGCTACAGGAAAATATTGAATAAATTTATCTATATAAATAAATAAATTAAAATTTATTAAATTAAAAAATAATAAAAATATTAAAAGTTAATATTTAAAAAACATTTACAGAATTTAAATTACATTCTTTTTACCAAATCAAAAAATAAAAAATAACAGTTTGTTTAATCATAAGTGGTAAAAAAGTATTTTCAAGAATAATTTCAATTCAGGTGGATTGGTCTCCCTAGAACTTTCTATCATACTTTCTAATAAAGATTTTAATACTTCACTTCCAGTATAAAATTGCGACCTTACATAAAGCAGTGAATGCACCAGGAGTTTATATTTTTATAATTTGTACTTGAAAGGTTTTGTATTTCATTATACAGTAAAGAAAACCGGTATTTGTATATTAATTGTACGCCATAGACGAACAATACTAATAAAGTTTCGATTTTTCGAATGAACCTGTTTGATGTTTGGACTTTTTTCTTCTTTTTGTCTATTAATTACTGCTATACGGTTAGCACACAAGCGCCAGAAAAGCGTATATATAAAGCGGGGACTTGTGAATTAACTGCATAGCATAGACGAATAGTTGAAATAAAATTTCGATACTTTTCCATTATACCGACACAAATCTCGATAAGCAAACTTTTTGGCACCAGCACACAGTCACCAATTTGGCGCAGGCGACAAAATTGCCACGACTTTTTAAAAAAGTGTAGCGGCAAAAGGTTACCGGCAGCGATATTCCGTTTGGCGTTGATTGCTTCACATTGGCGTCTTTTCGCCTGCGCCGGTGTAATGGAAAAGTACCAAAATTTCTATCTTTGATGTGAACCTAACGCAAGATCTTTTCTCCCTTTCGGCGATTTATCGCTACCATGCGTTTATTACGATACACAAAAAATTGAACATGAATATGTATGAACGTATTTTGTAAGCTTTTGAACATGTATTTTGTACGCTTTTTCTCAAACCAATTCAAAAGCTGACATAATACTATAAAAGTAATCATAAGATCACATATCAAATGTTATTTAATTAAGTAAATTCATTTTTGATTCATTCCGTTTACATACATGAGAAATACAGATCGACAGATGGTCAATTCTTTGATAATCTTTTTCAAAATTCGTCAAGATTCTAAACTTTAAAAAGTGATAATCAAATTTAATTCACCTAAATTGCTACATCTTTGAATTATTGTGCTTTTTTATACATATGAAACTACATACGACATTCTTTTGGTGGTTTGATTTCAAATTTGATACATATTTATGTTTTAGGTGTATTAAATTTTGCTTATGGGTCTCTTCATTTGTAAGTAGCATTATATTTAAATTCAGCCTGTCAGACAGACTTCTACTGAATGGATTTCATTTCAAAATTTGATATATATTTTTTGTAGTGTTGTTGTTGTTTCTAAAGACACTTTTCATTGATAAACGAGCTAACTAACGAGCCATTGCATTTAATCCGAAATGTGCGTCTCTTGTTTTATTTTAGCTCCATCTAGGATCAAAAGTAAGATTTAACTACTCAAACGTCGCAACCCTTTTAGGAACTTCATTCATACATTTCATTCACTCATCCACAGATCGTAATTCAGACATGGTTCAGAGAACCATCACCTCTGAACGAATAGCCCCAGTGGTATTACTCTCGACATGAGGACTTTATGACCACATCATATTTAAGGCCTTATCACAGGGCGAAATATCGACAACAGTTTTCCGTTTCTACCAACAAGCAATCGGTCAAGCAAGTTTTTCGTCCTCGTGAACTTTTTTTACCAGCTTGAAAATATTGAAGATAGTGACGGAAATATAGTTTGCAAACGAAATTCAACCAATCATGTGAAACTTCGATAGTGACGTCACTTTCGTTGTCGTTTACTGACAATATTTCGCTGTGTGATAAGCCTATATACGCACGCCAGTCACCACCTACCAGGAAATTCTTTGTCCGGCGGGGTTCGAACTCACAACCTGAAGGATGCAAGTCCAACGCCCTACTAACCAAGCTATCTCAGCCCCAATCAGCAAATTTAATGTAAAGAACTGATACCAAATTTCATTTTTCTAGCTCAAAACATTTTTGAGATACTATAGAAAGACAGACATAGTTCCAAAAACGAGTTGTTTTTTTTGCTAGGTATTCTCAAAAACTCTTAATCGAACTTTTTGACGATTTCAATACATTTAAAAAAAAGAAAAACGTAAAAAAAATCAAATTGAAAGTCAGTATAGAATCTTGATGCATCGGTGGTATGGTATTATCTTCAAAATAATACTTCATCAATTCAAAATATATAGAATTTATCCGCCGAAAAAAAAGCGCAGTCAGTCGAAGAAGAGCAATTGCACTTATCTTCTTTCACATAAAATAATTTAATCTCAAATCTTTCTTTCAGTAGATGGCCGATTTCAGCCTCCAATTTTCTCTTGAAGGACTTTAATAAGTTCCGTATTGTTTTAGCAACTATCCTTTAAAAGAATGGCTTCTCCAGTTCTAACCAGAAAAGATAAAAAGAATAAGCGAAACAGATGCTGGAGCAGAAAAAATAACATTAATAATAAGGAAAAGTGGACTTATTCAACTGAAATTAAATACATATAGTTTCAGTTTCACTGAAATATATACTCCAAAAGAATAAATACATTCTATACGTTCCAGTAGTCTGAGACAATACTTTTATCAACAAAGTAAAACCTTCATTTTTATCTTTTTAAAAAATTTAATTATTAGAGGTATTATTTTCTGCAAAATAGAATGAAAAAGGACTAGAATTTTGGAAGCTTTAGTAAATTCTTCTTATCAAAAATAATGGGAAAATGTCATCGTTAGAAATAGTTACCAGACAGGAAAAAAATAAAGCATGAGAATAATTTATATAAAAATTCTTAAATTGTAAAGGGAGAATACACGAAATGTGAGGGTACCATATGTTTTTGAAACATTGTTGCCGTTATAAATAACTTCATGTGAAATCATGCATGTCAGAAGGTTTACAGTCCATCAGTCTGCATGTTTGCATGCATGTTGATACGCTGTCGGAAAAGAAACCACGAAGGTAAATGAAATTTGGTATGTCATTTTGTAACAAAATTTTTTTCTGCATCGAATTTCGCTTTTATTCTGTCAAAAAGAAAGTTTCGAAAATATATCTCGCGATACGTACTAATTTAAAACATTTTGCATACAAGAGAAAATATTGTAATCATTAAAAAACTTCGATTTCTGGATTATGACAAATTTGTACAAGACAGAAGTCTTGATTCCATCAAACGCATTTTTTAAAAATTATCTATAAGCATGATAACTCAAAACTGTTCTAAGCTATAAAAATAAAATTTGATAATTTTTTTTATAGCAACTATGTAGATTTCTAACAGATTTTTAAAGATATACATTCGTGAGAAGCATTTACCCCAATCTGCAAAGGGAAAATGAGCATAATAATTGCAAAACGCAAAGAATTAGAAATATATGATTTGGTACACGATTTTAGAACCTAAAAATAAATCCACATCAATTTCAAACTAAATCTTGTCAAAGAGTTGACTGTCCATCGGTCTGCACATTCGCATGCAGGTGTGATAACTCAGAAATGCAACGACGAAGATAAATAAAATTAGGTATGTCAGTCAAGTTAATAAAGTTGCAATTCAGCATCAAATTTTTGTTTTTTTCTGTCAAAAAAGAAAGCGTAGAAGATGTAGTATACGCGATTTTCTTTACCCTAAAACGAAGCCCATAAAGATCATGCTTGGGACTATGAAGTTATAAAAACAACATAATCATGTAAACGGACAATAATAGAAATGTAGTTGACAACTGTTTAAAAGCAGAAAATCAATTTCATCTAGCCATTATTTAAATAAAAATTACGAAAACATTGTGTTTTATCCGCTAGTGGTTTGTTGTTAACGAGTCACTTGACCCATGACATTTGAAGTATGTTTAATTAGTAATGTTTTAAATATTTAATGAAAAGTATTATTACATTATATTATTTATATTGCATTTGACGGTCAAATGATGGCAAAAAAGTAAAATAACCTTTAATCAGCACTTTAATAACAAAGAATAAGTTTCAAACAATAATATTTGTTAATTCTACTTTTAGACATAACATTCGTGGTAATACTAATGAAAAGTTTTCATTTTTGTTTATCTATTTCCGAGTAACGGAAATTTCTCGTTTAACAATCGTCTGCAGTCAAAGCAATACACATGTTGATTCTGCATTGTATCATTAGACATGTCGTTCAAAACCAACATTTTGAAAAGAAACGCTGAAAAGGTTTTGCAATTTCCAGTGAAATTATCCAGTGCGTTATGACCATCAGTGAATCACGAGGTCACAGTTTTGACAAAACTGGTATGATTATCAATACTCATAAGTGCAAATATTTTTCACATGATCAATTGAATATAGCTTTGGCCAAAGCGAAATCTAGGTCTGGATTTAAAGTAAGCAGCATTAAAAAGTTGCTTTTTAAGATGCTCTTAGTTAAAAAAAATTAATCAACACAAAATATTATATTAGTAAATATCTTTTAAAGGTTTTACAAAACCTTATATTTAATTTGTCTAATTTTTTTTAAATTTCATGTTTTAGTTTTTAATTCATCCCAAAAATGTTTTAAGATTATGATGGTATTTCTCCCGAGTTTTAACTAATACTAAAATATTTCTTATTTTTTTAAATTTGAAATTGAGCTTTTTTTGTTCATGATGTTTTAAAAGTAGTTTGTATCCATTTACCTTTGTTGAATGAAGGGTTTGTATTTATGCATCAGGAAACCACACTAGCCAGAGGACATCCATGATTCGAGGACAACATCCGAGTTGGCGAGCAAAAGCGAGCAGGAGATGAATGACCCTAATTAATTTAATAAAAAAAATTTAGTACAATTATTTTTTATCGATATAATTATTTTTATTATTTTATACCTTTTTAGTCTTCAACATATAAATCATTATAGTATAATCACTATAGTATATTATATAGAAATTACAAATCATTGTTTGTACCTTAAGCATATATAGAATCAGAATTTAATTTAAATAATTGACGATTAAAATTAAATTAAAATAAATTAACGATTATCTAAAAAAATATAATAACGGATGTTACAAAAAACACACACCTATACAAAATTCCAAAACAATCATATTAAAAAGTTAGTGAAAACGATTTTATATATTTTCATTTTTACAAACAACAAGAAATAGATTTGTTTAGTTGCTTTGAAGCTTATACCTAAATATAATCTGTTCAGAGGAAATTATAGTGTATAACAAAGTAAATGTTATGAACTAAGAACAAAAAAAATATAATTGATCCAATATTCAGATTTGAAAATTATATATCTTGCTCGATTAGTCTGGAATAATAAATATTTTAAAATTAGAAATAATTATTTTCAGTCCATTTTTTTTAAAATTGTGATAACAAACATTTATTTTTCATTGTTATTTAATTATTTTTATATTTACACCGAATAAATTATTAAATTAGCCAAATTATCTTTTAAAAAAGTATTCTAAATAAAAACAAATTTATTATTAATGATTTGATTCTGCAATAATTAGACCGCTGTATACATTTGAAAAAAAAAAGCTTCTTCCTTTTAGTGCAACCGTCCAAGAACAGTTCTTGTAAATTTAATATTTTACAGAATTACCTTAGAAAACTATATTTTATTCAAAACTACCGACCTCGATTATTTTATTCTTCCAAATTAAAAAAAAAACTTTAAATTATTAAGCCTTAAGTAAATTAAAAGAAATGTTCTTTTTTTTATCTTTCGTTTTTCTCCTCTTAAAATTTGGTGGTATTCTCTTTTATTTTAAAACAAAAAAAAAAAAAAAGAAAAGTGGAATTAAAAAAAAGTGTTCTTGTTTTATAAAAATAGCTCATTTCCATAAAGTAATTGAAAACAGCACCCAGAGGTTTAAAAACTAAATAAAAAAATGCGCAGTTCTATTTTGATTTAAAACCGTAATTAGAAAAAAAGATTGAAATAAATATGAACAAAAAGAACAGTATATAAAAAGCGTTTGTGGGAAAATTTGAAATAAGAAAAAAGTCCTGAATGAATCTACTAAAATGCTATGTTTAAGCAATATTTCGTTTGATGTAAAAGATTTTAATGATAAATTAAAATAAAACACTTTGTGGCATTTTGATTCTTTTTTTTTCTTGTAAACATACGAAAGGAATGATATTTTTTCTCCCAAGAAGTTGCAAAAAATTTATATTAAGCGAATGTATGATTTAATAATGTTTATTTTGTGTATGATGTGATAATTTTGATCAATTTAAATTCCATTTATATTATGTTACATTATTATTTAAATATAAAGTTTTTTAAAAACTTTTTTATGGTTTTTGTTTAGTGTTAAATTCTGTTTTTAATGTTTTCTTGTTTGAATGTCAAATATAAAGGGATGCATTCAAATTAGCACTCAATATTTAATTTCTAAAACGTTAGGTTCCAGTTGGAAATATAATTTAAATAACGAAAAAAGTTATATTTTTATCATGCTTCAGCCAATAAATGTATAGGAAAAAAAGTTAAAATATTTAAATATTTACATTTGTGGGAGCCGATAAAACTATTTAAAATAATGACATGATTAATAATTCGAATAATGGTAAAGGAACTTTTTTTGTGTACATTTTTAGTGTATAAAGAATACTTTATAAACTGATTAAAATAATCAAAGAGCATTTATACAAATACATTTATGGAGTGAACCGAACTAAGATACAATTCTTTTTATCATTTTCATTTGGGAAAATAAGCAGCTCTCCAATGGTTAGATGTATGTTTTTGTTTGCCAACGGATTCTAAAATCCTTCGCGCTTTTGCGCATGCGTTAGGATGGATTTAATTCGTCAAAATAGGGGTGAGAGGAAAGATAAAAGGATGCGATGTTTACATTTAACAATAAAATGAAGTCTGATTATATGTGGATTGAATTTAAATAAAATAATACGGTAAAAAACAATAAGATACTCGCATGCACGTGAAAAAAAATTGAACGAAAAAAGTATCTGATAGGGCGAAAATCAAGGTCAAAGAATGACGAAAAATGTGAAATTTCGCCAGCATTTTTCCGTTTCTACCCTTAAAAACTGGTCGAGCAAGTTTCATAATCGACAACTCTTTCGAACCAGTTCGAAAATGTTGTCTAAATATTGTCCGCAAACGAAATTCAACCAATCATGTGAAAGTTTGAAATGACGTCACTTTCCTTGTCGTTTGCTGACTGAAAGTGCCGAAGATATTCTGCCGTGTGATAAGGCCTTCACTCCTCAGTAAGATAAAGTTGTCGAAAAATGGTCGAACAGTGTTTAGCTACAATTACAATTTAGTTAATTATCAAAATTCGTCCAATTCATTTATTTATTTTATTAATTTTTCAAATTCAGAAATCCCTTTTACACTTTTTTTAAAAATCTGGTATTTAGCACTTTTGATTCGAAATGATAACAATTATTCCAGAAGCAGTTGTCCTGATTTAAGGTATCCGACTACGTTCATAAGAAAAGTTTTGAAAAATTGGATTTCTTAAAAACTATTTATGGTTTTAAGCAGTATTGTCAATTATAATACAAAATATTGTAAATACAAACAAAATTATTTGGAAATATAATACATTTTAAGAAATAGGAAAATGTGTAGTAAATTTTAATGAAATTTAACCAAAATGGTTAACACTCTAAATAAAATGGCAATGCAACAATCCTATTTTTCTTTCTACACAAGTTATAGAATATAATAATGATGAATGAAATGAAACAAAATCTAGAAAAATATAGAGAAATTGTGGGTAAACATATACATAAATTTACAACTTAACCCGTCTAAAAACACCTATACATGATAAAATATTTCACCAAAAATAAAACTTTTGATTCATTTCATTGCCAATATCATTTTCAATACACGCTAAAATTTTTATGTAAATACCTCAGTTAATTTTTAAGATATCATGTTAATGATGCAGAATTTTTATGAAAATTAAACTTTTGAGAAAATTGAAATGAAAGACAAATTTTAACTGAAAAATTCGTGATCCTGGATGATAGGTCAGACCTTCCTTTTCCTAGAAAAGGTAAACTGTTTTGGAAAGAGGAAAATCTAAACGACAAGAAATTACAATATTAAAAATAATCTCCAATGTGGTTGATAACCAGTATTTTTAACGTAGTCGAATACCTTAAAACGATCATTTTTTCGGCAAAGAAATTTTAAATTAAACTAAAAACTATTTTCCTTAATAAAAAAAGGATATGTTGAAATATGACGTAATATAACGGGCAGTTAACATTTGTCATATGATTGGGACATCATGGCTTAACATAACTAAATATAAAATTCGGATAAAAATGGTTAACATTCTGGTCGAACAGAAATCCAGGGAATATTTCAGCTTAGTTTACTATCTTCTACAATAAAATTGGTTTTTCCAGAAACTTTCATGTTCCCGAAGAAACTTTTCCATTAAAAGAAAATAATATCCGCAATATAAGAAATATCTATCGAAAAATACCCTGAAAAATATATGTCCGTATAGTGAAGGGCGGTGGAGCGAAATGAAACTACTTCCTTTTTAACCACGTAATATGATTCAGGAAATGGAGCTTTTATGTGATAGAGGACTTAAATTTGAAAACTACGAGATTTATCAAGATGTTTATATTCTTAAGACATCATGATCAGTAGATTTGTTATGTATGGGTATGATTTAAAGGAAATGCATGAAAAGTACCATTCACGATAATCGTATTGATTTCGGAAAGGTTTAAGTCATCAATTTTTTTCGTAACAAGTAATGAGTTACACATGCAGGGTGATCAGCAAATAAGCCCTGATTTCAAAATTAAATATCTCTACAACTTAGATCAATAGAATTATGAGGTGAACTGTACGTTTATTAGCAAAACTGTACAAATGCTGTACAAAAGTTTAGAAAATTTAGTTACGAAAATCGTTAACAGATGGCTCTCAAATAACAACAGCCATAGACGCTTTCAGTGTGACGTCAAAAATGAAAATATGACTCCCGATCTGACTCCTTGTGACTTCTTTCTGTGGGGAGCATTGAAAGACATTGTCTATAGTAACAATCCCGCCACTCTAATGAGCTTGAATCGTTGATTGGTGTTGCATGTGATTCCATTTCCGTTGAGGCATTGCAAGACGTGATGTCAAATTTCATTGTTTGATTACGCCACCTCGTTGTTTCGAACGGTGAACATTTTGAAAAAAATGTATTTTGATAGCAAAGACCGCATCACTTTATAGATACCTTTGTTTTGACCGAATGGAATCAAAATTTGATAAGGAACACATCTTCAATCAGAAAACTGCATCCAAAGTTCTTTTATTTAAGCTATTATGTTTTCCGGTCATTGACTTCACATTCATGCGAAAGCACAGATTGACAAACAATTAATTCTTAGAAGTTTACTTGACTGACTGTCCGAATGCAAGTGAACTTCATAAACATAAATCATAAAAACAAATTTGATACACAAACTTAATATCCAAAAATAGATTCTTACCACATTTGTGGTAAAAATCCATTTAATAAAGAGTATTCTAGAAAGCTTTAGACAGACTACTCCTGCTTTGGTTTAATGTAATAATTATTACTTAACGTTTCAATTATTATATGGCAAAAAAAATATTATGTGACCACTGTGATTGACGATACAGGCACCAATTTCAGATAGATAGGAACGCCAAAAACGAACACCACAACGTATGGAGAGGTAGATAAACATTTAAATAAAAAGTTAGAATGGAATGATATTTTCCATTCATTTTGAATATCCCTTTAATTTTTTTAAATATCAAAAATCGAGCCATCGAAAATCATATAACATATCATTGCTGGTAAATTTACCATAAGTAATGAGTCTCTTATCCTAGAAGTACACAAATATTTAAAAGTTTTGGTGCGAAATAATACGTCAAAATCTTTGAAGCAAATGAGAGTTTTTCTTTCTAATCTCATTAACTTATTTAATGTAAAAAATGGTAAAAATAATGGCACAGAGATAACAATGGATCTAGAAATGAATGATGGAGTTGTAACAACAATTACTAAATGAATTCTGAAAAGTTAATTTCATTGCAAATAGCAAGTAAAGAGATGTTTACAGATTTATGATTATCTCAGTCTCTCAGATACAATTTATTATTGTAATGAATGAATATGGTGTTAAAAGAAGGGGGGAAAAAGAAGTTTTCTACATGGTAAAAATATCTAATTAAAAACATTAAGGCTTGTTATTTTTATTCATTTATAAAAGCTAATGCTTATAATATAATTATTTTCATAAAATACGGTTAATAATAGTCCTTTGTCT
The DNA here is from genome assembly GCA_026543055.1 of Argiope trifasciata. Lineage (NCBI taxonomy): Eukaryota > Metazoa > Arthropoda > Arachnida > Araneae > Araneidae > Argiope > Argiope trifasciata. The sequence continues at coordinate 1,413,915 of JAPMOQ010023706.1, forward strand.
GTTTCTCTTCATTTGTTAACAATGAGATAAATTACAATTTTGTACGCAAATTATTATATTATATTTCATATATATATATATATCTTACACTATCATTTATGTACTGACTTACGTTCGTAAGCCTTGTAGTATACTTGTTGACACATACAAGAAATTTATCTTAGAGACTTAAAAAAAATCCTCGAGACTTAGAAAAATCGAAGTTAATTTTAGTTTTTTTATTCAACCGGGAGTTTACCTCGATAGAGGATGGGGTGCTTTCGATTTGGTGGTTGGATCTCGCTACCCTTTTTCTTCTTGTACACAGCCGACCACCCCTCCACCACTGAACGTAGCAGTATCGTCAGGATTTGTTGTGGTCGACTGCTGAATAAGTATTGTCCAGCCTTACATTGACCGAACAGTCAAACTAACATTCCTTTCGGGGTAGTAAATAGCTGTCTTTCTCCCCATCTGCACTCTGTCAAACAGTTGGAATGAAACTATCAATGTGTAACATCATATCCTTCAGGGATCTCGCTACCCTGAAGGGTATTCGAAAAAGTGAGGGTCGGGCTCCTCCTATCGATGACGGGGCGTACTTCCTTAGAGAAGGGTTGTATAGTAGCCAGTGACGGTCTTTAGCATTGGACAACATTTTCCGCATGTGTTGTTGTAAGGCCGCTTCGGTCACTCAGTATTTATTATCCCTGCGATTTTGGATGGGTCGGAGAGTCAATGTTATGACTTTTTTCTTTCAATTTTTAATTAATCATTTATTTTATTTTATTTATTTATTATTATTTTACTTTATTTATTTATTTTATCATTTCTTAATGTTTAATTAATCATTAGTTTTTAGAAATTTGTTTTCGTAAAAGCTGCAATAAAGACCTTATCTTAAAAATACACATGCATTCATTACCATGTTGCAATTATTAAAAATATTGCCTTTATAAAATTTGAAAAATACAAAAGTAGATAATAAAAATAGATAAGTATATAAACATACTAGGAAAAAAAACCAAATAAATAAAAATCAAACAATGATTTTATTTTCTTTATCCTTTCAGAAATGCAAACAAAAATATGAATGTGAATGACAAAATAAATAAATAAATAAAAATATGAATCACAAAAAACAAATAATGTACTGAAATAGAGACAGGAAAAAAAGGGAAGTCCTTATGAAAATTATTTACTGCATCTTTCTCGTATCGTTTTAAATACATATAATTAGGCTATGTCAGCATATATTTAAATAATTTCTGCTCGTGATTATTTTTCAAATCTTGCTCAATAATTGTTGAGATAGCTCAAAACTAGGGGGAAATTGTCATGACTTCGGAACTACGGATATCCCAACTCAATAATTTGCTTCAAATTTTCAACTTTGGAAAAAAAATTAATTATTTCATCCAGTAATTAAATTTAAATACAAAAATACATAACTTTTAAATCTCGAGATTCTTTGATTCATTCTACTCCTCTTAAAATTTAATTGCTATAACTTTAACTGCTTGATATCGAACTGGCAGTAAGAATAACAGAGTCTCCACAGAGTTGAGATCATAACAATTCTCTGCACTTGCATGTTCTTTGTTCATAAAATTTGTCCGTTCTTTCGTTTTATAAATATTTTTCTTGTGATATCTTTTTGTCTGTGATTTCACGTCGGAAAACAAATCAATTTGAATAATGACTGCAGATAGTTCATATAATACAAAACAGATGTCTTAAGATGAAATTTTCGGGCTAATTGCTCACAAAAATTATAAACTATAGCATTATTTGGCAAATTCTTAACCCTGCTTTCTTACTTTGATATGCTTTTATATACAAGTTTATAATATATTAAGTTTCTTGTAATATATGTCTAACATAATAATTCAATTAATGTATGGATTAAGTGAGATTTTCCAGATTATTATTCACATTATTACAGTAAAAATAATGAGCGATTATTTAAAAATTTTTTGTGAAAGGCTGTTTAAATAACTAGGTATTATCCTTACAAAATTACTTACATAAATCTTTATATTTACTTTACAAAAAAAAAATAATGTGTGTGTATAGGAGTTTTACAGGCCAGAACGATTTGTTTGTGGAAATATGAGCTAAACTTTTAATTAAAAAGGAAACTTAATATAAGAATTTTTTTTTACAATAACACCCACAAATATGACAGTATAAAATATATCGTTATATCATCTTAAAATTTAAAAAAAAAATTATTTTTTTACTTACGCTAATTTTTTAACATAGAAATTGGGTTCCTATTTCTAATTCACTTTAAAAAATATTTTAAGCATATTTTCCAACAATTTATTTCATACAAAATAAAAATATAATTCAACTTATACGATCAAGGCTAATCGAAAAAAGAAAAAAAAACAGTTGTTTATGTATTACCATCACGTTGACAAAAGTTCTAATTAAAAGATAAATTTTACTAGTATTCCAAACTATATACCCGTAAATACACCTATATCCAAACTATATACCCGTACTATAAACTATAGCACATGTCTGTTAGAAATGAAAAATGCATAACACAATTTATAATAATAAGTGCAAAAAAAAGTTTTTGAGAACTTAAAATATCTATGTCATTAAGTGAATAATTCTGCAGTAATTAGGGAAAACTTGGTTAATTTCATTATTTACTTTTGGTAATTTTAAATATTTGATGCAGCATTTACTCAATTTTTCCATGCAATTATACTGAAATTAAAAAAAAAATGTATTTGGACCCATCAAAAAAGTTTTATAAAAAATTGAAATTTAATAACTTTACTTTATAGCGGGCTGACGGAAAATTAGACAGATATATAATACAATGAACCCTATGTCGTAAATCTTCTACTACAGTATGAGTAATATGATTATCAAAAAAATATTTTATTTTGGAAGCTATTAAAAAATCAAGTTACATAAAATATTTAATTCTAAATTTTAACCAACTGACTGTCTAAAATGGCAAGTAATAAAATAAATTAAGCTTCATTATTTTTTAAAAATTTACATAAATAAATTTAGTTACGAAAATAACCAAACCAAATACCAAATTCTTACGTTTTTAATTATAACAGTTAAGTACAACCAATAAGACCAAGCATAATCTTTATAATCGCCACTATGCGTAAAGCGGAAATTTAGAACACGCGAATAGAGTTTCTACAAAATATTTTTTCTATAGCAACTGATTTCTGTTGAAGTGATTTAATAGAATACTACTTTCTTCTTAAGAATATTCATAGAAATAGTTTATTAGTTTCCGTTTCCTAGCAACTGTATGTGCTCAAGCATCTAACACAGCGAATGTTTCAGTTTTAGTTACTAAGCAGCAGAGATTACAGCAGATATATTAAAAAATTCAAGGGTAAAAGATATTTTTAATGAAAGAAGATATCAAACAATTTTAATTATCATATGACACCAAGGAAAGATCGATATGTACTATGATTATGAAGTTGTTGACAACATTTAATGGATAATTTCAAAAATAAAACATTGGCAATCCTAAAAGTTTTTTTTTATCGAGATACACGGTGACGCAAAAGTTGAGACCCTGTTGTTTTAAAGAAATATTGAATGAATTACTAGCTTGTACACAATAATTTGTTTTATATTTTGTTCTTCATACATAAAACAAAAATTTGAATTATATTTTCCAGTGCTATCGGGAGGCATGCCAATTTTATATTGCGATGGAATGAAGATCATTATGCTGCATGTAAGAGGACCCATGTTTTCGGGATCATAACTTTAATGATCACATTTCACACAAACAAACCCAAATACATTTAGTTTAGTTTAGTTATATTAACGTCCCGTTTAAAGCAACACGAGGGCTATTTTGGGACGGACCTCGTAATTTTGAACCACGGTCAGATGACGAGGACGACACCTAAAGTGGCACCCCCCTCGCCACACCACACCACACCAGCGGGCAAACCCAAATACAAAAGACAAGACAAGGTATTCACATGCGCATTTTAGCAAACAGCATATAATCTCATTATTTACGATCGCAATGCAATATGGGATGCGTACCAAATCAGACAATGCCATCTGTTATCCAGAAGATGGAGTAATGCAACTGCTACAATATGCATTAAGCTCAAATATGTGTCGAATCTTGGATGAACATGTAACTCTCTAGTCCTAAATGGCCGTGGTGGCCTAGTGGTGAGGTCTCGGCTTCGGATCCGAAGGGTTTCAGGTTCGAGACTCGATTCCACCGAAGATCCGTCGTGTGATTGGGCTTCTTGCACGTTAAATCTGTCAGGCCAAAGTCCTCCCGCTGGTGTGGTGTGGTGTGGTGTGGAGAGGGGGGATGCCAATTCAGGTGTCGTCCTCGTCATCTGACCGTGGTTCAAAATGACGAGGTCCGTCCCAAAATAGCCCTTGTGTTGCTTTAAACGGGACGTTAATATAACTAAACTAAACTCTAGTCCTCAATATTGTTGTTATGCTGTGACTAATGGCACTTTACAAGCAAGCTGGCAGTTATCAATCAGCGATTTAAACCATGTAAGCGTCTCTTGTTTTTTCAGTAGCGTCATCTAGGGCCAAGAGTATGACCTCGCTACTTCATGTGTAATTATTATTATTTTTTTTATGAAAAATTCTTAATGGAACAGAAGAAAATACGATTAAGAACATATAAACATCCTTGAAACATGCGAGTGCATTAATTCGATTTGGATTTAGTTATTGTTACTGATGACGCTTTATTAGCTCTCTGACACTTATCTGAGAGCGATTTAAGCCGAAATGAGAGTCTCCGGCGTCAACTAGGGTCAAAAATATGACTTAGCTCCTTTATGCTTTACATTCACTTGCACAGTCCCTTTTTACAGGGGGTACAGTCACACACCTGACAGATAGAGCAAAGAAGAATAGCAATCATGTTCAAGCCGGGACTCGAACCTAGAACGGGCAATTTTAAATAATGGTCAAAGGACATCGTAACAGGTTCTGAAATGGGACAATCAACCATTATTAATATTTTTAAGATGAAAGAAATGTGAAATATAAAAAATAAGGTTTAGCAAAAATGTGTTAAAAACATTTATGTGTGTGATGGGGGAAGTCAATTCCCAAATGGTTTAAAATAGCAAAATAAGGTTAAGCAAAATATGTTTAAAAACTTTTATGGGGGTGAGAAATTCCCAAATGGTTCAAAATAGCACTTCATCATTTTAGCTTAAATGTTCCTACACTATCTCCTCGCTTCATTCATTCGCGATAAATAATGATCTGAGGAACATCTTCGGAAGCAACAAAATCTGTCACTTGCCACACCAGCAGCGATATCTCTTCCGACTCTTTTTATATGCAAATGCACGAACGTACACAAGCGAAAAAGATACTACAGATAAGTGAAAACGCCGCGACTCTTGAAACAAAAAAAATAATAATAAAAAGAAAAAAATCGCACGGAAGAAGCAATAATAAAGAGAGAAAAAAAATATCAATGCCCCTGAAGCAAAAAGGTTTTTGTTTAAGCAGAGGAAAAGATTGCAAGACATAGTCCGCAATCTGGAAGTGCACTGCAAGGAGACACAATAAAAAAAAATTGCTCAGCCAAAAACTAATAAAAAAAAACCTCTTTTAAAACACAACATCAACATTGAACAATAAGAAAAATTCTTTACATTTCTCCAAAGAGGAACGAGAGAAAAAAAAAAGGAAACCCCCCAAAAAATGCTCAAAAAATAAATAAGTAAGTAAGTAAACTAAAATACGGCCACCAGCTATTCAATACTTACCCCACATAAAACAAAACAGGAGGAGATGGTTTCGGACAAAAAATACGGCTATTCAAATGAGAAAACCCCCGTTGGAAAAAAAATCAACAAATACCAAGACCAAAAAGAGTAGTGCTCGACTCCGGGTGAAATACTCTGGTACAAATGCTCCAGACAAAACAGTGACGGGAGAAAAAGAGAGATTTAAACTTGGATTCGATAAATAAAGTTTTTCAGAGACATGGAATCAGAAATATGGGAAAATAAATTACATACGGTGGAAAAGTGGGCCCTGTTGGATTAATCAAATAAATGATCATAGCATGCTGTTTCCGTGTATTCTTGGAGGGAAAATAAATAACTCGACTGGGAGATGTTTTTCATTAGTGGGAAATGTCTCCAAGTTCACTAAGCAATTTGCAGCTGCGCGACGAATTAAATGTTTTATGATTATGAAAGTGCTGACTTCTGGGTCTTAAATTTTAAGAGGCGCGCTCTTTATTTTTTAAAGATCTCGCCTGATTAATATGCTTTGATAAAGAAATTTACATCATTTTTTTTCCTTCTTCATAATTTAAACTCTTTTTTTTTCAGTTACTTAAAAGAAGAAAAATTTTCTGCTTTTTGTCTACTATGTTCAAAAGAAATGGTGTTAATATAATGAAAATCTTAGTGAAAAGTATTATTATTAACTAGTTTTCAGAATTTAAAAGCAATATTATCGGGAAGAAATGTTTATATAATATTGTGAAGAAATGTTTAGGTAAGAAAATACATTTCGCAGTGCTAATTTTGAAGAACATATGCCAATGCTAATAATAAAAGAGAGTGTGCATCAACATTTAACAGAGAAAACAGTTTGATTTGCAGCTAACAAATTTAGCGCAGATATACCTTAGAAAATAGGGAATGTGCAATTTGGAACATTTTTTCCCTTTATTAAAAAGTTGGGGGCAGAAAATGAATTTGAAAAGAGCCTTCAAATCCGCATGCGCAGAAGTTATTAATTATTCTGAGAATAAAGACAAGTAATAAAATTATCTGAAATAACAACCCTATCCCACTCTCTCTGCTTTTTTGCTGAAAATGAAAACTTCAAAAAAGTTGGCTTTAAATGGATATAAATATTAATATTAGAAAAACAAATTAAAGAAATGTTAAATTGATACAGTGAAAACAAGTTGAAAGTGCTGCAATTCTAGCATGCATGTAATCATGTCTTCGAGTAATTTCTAATTAAATTGCGGTACAGATTTTTGATCCTCTACACTTTCAATTACGGGTATACTATACCTGTAAAGACATGCTAAAAAAACCTGTCGCATTTTCTTGTCTTGCAACATTTTAAAAATTTCAAATGCCCACAATAAAAATGTATACGTGGTTCAAATCCATTTAGTCTCATTTTAAAGAATACAATAAATAATGATCACTACACAATATTAATTTAGAAAAAAAATAAATTATTTTTTCATACAAAATGAAAGGAATATAGGATAGGATAGCAAATTGTTGTAAGCTCTCCTGTTCCAACAATTTGCTTTTGTGATTTTAACGAAATCCAAACTGGGATAATAATGTCTTCAAAAGATTTTTTACTTAGTTGGCTGAAATCAAAACACTTAAAAGACTTTTAATTTCATCTTGCTTCTAAATCATGTGGGCAGTTTATAACATATGATTCTGGCAAAAGTCTCTAATAAGGGAATGGTTACCTTGAATTGCATTGGATAGAATTCCTTATTATTATATAACATATTTGTCAATATAAATTTAGTCAACTAACATGTTTAACACATGTTGGGCCTCATGTTTAATATGATAAACAGTTTAAGCGATCGCGCTATGACTTTCACTAACGTGCTTTAAATCTACAATTAAGTTAAGGGTTAATGGACATCAACGGTATAAGCGGAAATGCATCCCTTTAAGTTCGTATAGACATGGTTTTACGGAGTACAATATTTTACATTGCATTTCAGGACAATATGATTATTTATGCCTTTATCCCACATATAGCACGAAACATTTTAGAGGTAAAATAATATATAGGCTCATTAAAATAAAAATATCTTGCACCATAAATATTTAGAAGGGAAAAAATGTGTTAAAGAAAGCAAAATCTCTTGGGAATGCATTTCATTTTCTGTAGCAAAAGAAAAAAGATTCATCTAATTTTTTTAAAATTCGAATTTGGATTATTTTTAAAGTTTTCTAATATAATTTATCATTCTGTTTTTTTACTTTCTCAAATATGTAGTATAAAGTATAATAATCGTCAAAAAATTAGAACACGAGAGATTCTGATGAATCTCCACGTTTTAGACTTCACCAAGTTTTATTTATTTTTTTATTAAAAAAAACATTTTTTGGAAGTGTACGTTTGTCTGTCTGTGGAAAAGTAACTCAAAATACCACGAGCTATACTATTGAAATTTGTTATAAGGTCTTTATTCTACATTTGAGGATTTCTTTAAGATTTTGAATAAAATCTGTTTAAATGAAATCGCCCAGCTGTTCATATAAAAAATAACACGATTACTAAAAAATGAAGAGAGCCATACAGATAAAATTCGGCTCATAAATTTAACGTCTGTAGTGCGGATATCTGCCAAATTTGGAGCTAAATCAAACTACGAGATGACTGCATATCGGTCTGTATTTTTACAAACGAAATAATTCAAAAACACAATGACTTAAAGATATCAATTTCGGAAAATTTGTGATTTCAAATGCAGTTTTGTGTACATTTTTGTTTCCATCGGTTGACAAAAACGTGCTGAAAAGAAACATTCAAATCAACAGTCTCGAGATCCTGAAATGAACAGTAAATATAACTTACTGAGATTTTCAAGATAAATTAAAATCATATTAAACATCTTTTTAGCAAATCAAAATTCTTCAAATAAATTCTAAGTTCGATTTCGGTTTAAAGTTCCAACAGCTGTCCAACCTAACTAAGTAATGACTTCATCATATCAGTAAACTCATATTCTTAAATGGTATAATAAACAGTACAGAATCTTTGTAAAGAAATAAATTTCAAACATTTCAGAATTAATTCAGTTTAATTATGTTAACACTTCCAGTTAAAAGCGTGTTACGGTCGATAATTTCAATCTGCTATGAATAATTAATGCACTACAAGCTTATTATTCCATTTGTTCTTCTGTTTTATTGACAGACGAATCAAAATCAATCTCAATAAATCAACATGACTCATTTTTAACAAGAAATAGAGTAAGACGACACATCTAAGATGCACCATTAACAGATATTATTGTATGCAAGAATCTGATTAGATACAAAATTAGCCTTTGATGTTGACATCAAAGGCCAAATTATCAGGATTCATCAAAGTCACGTGGATCGAATCAGCCTATTAGAGACAAGCACAAGCTATTGTTCTATAAATCCATGAAGCAATCAGCCTCTCCATTCCAAGTAGAATTCAGTAGATATTACGAGACAAGTGAAACTGCAAGTTTTTCCAAGACCAGTTGTTAATGTGAAGCATAATGCTTAGTGGTATATTATAAACGAAAGAGTATTATATTGTATATTATAAATCATCTCGTTGTATAAATCATAAATACTTCATGAAACTACTTTTCTTAAATAAGAATTTAAAAACTAAACCAAATAACTTTCGTCCAAATGTTTTTTTTTAAAATAATAAATCTTTCATTCATAACGAAATTTATTATATTTTGTCTGCTTACAATAAAACTATTTCTATATAGAGGGTTGCTGTTATCATTAACACATTTTTTTATCATTTTCCAAAAGTTAAAAGTAGACGGTAGACTGGATTCCAAAGATTAATTGTCGTGCAAATTTCCACAATTTATTTCCTAATAAGCAATGAGTCCCGGCTATTTGTTTCCATTTTTAAGTAGCTTTAATTCTGCCCATTTATTTTTAACACACACACACACACACACACACACACACACACACACACACACACA
>JAPMOQ010023706.1:1423630-1441039 GCA_026543055.1 Argiope trifasciata
ACACACACACACACACACACACACACACACACACACACACACACACACACACAGGCTTCACTTTAACATCGACTTTTCAGAATTCGACTCTCCATCGAGAATTTATTTTTCCAAGCTCATTCTTTTATGTGCTGATACCAAAAATGCTTTTTCAGAAAGTTCCATTTTAAGGAAGGAAATAGAAGTTAAAAATATTTTCCCGCGGTTTCTTTTTATTGCTGACTTCCTCTTTGTTCAGACAACGTCTGAGTCTGCTAATGGTGCTAAGAAAGAACTCTTCAAATACATCTTGAAATTTCTTCTTAATCATAAGGAAAAATGCGATTGATTTCCGTGTCCATTCTCTTTTTAAAAGAAAGCCATTTTCTACTTATGTGTGAATTTCATAGAATCATGGGAATCCTGAAAATCTCAACTTTTTGATCCTGGATTAGATCAAACGCTTTTAAACTATGGGCCAGAGAAAAAGACAATATATGAGTAAAAAATAAATCCTCTTAAACCTCCTACCTTTTATCAACAAGCGCCTAAAGCCAACGAAAAAGCTTAAAAATTCCTTCAAAATGGTACATTAATATATAAACTAACAATTCAGCAGAAAGACATTTCAACTCAAACTTATCAACTTCGCAAAAATGGCGGATCTCTCATGGAGTAGGATATCGAATCAGCGACAGGGACTTTCAGTAAACAATCATGAAATAATAAATATTCGAATGATTTTAAATTAAATAAGTTTTAATAAGTTAAAATAAATACATTTAAATTAAATTGCAAGTTTTATGAGACACACTCTCTATATTTATAAAAATAAGAATAATAAATTAATGTAAAATGCAACACGCAAATTTTATTAAAAAGAACATTTTCATCCATAAAGATGTTGTGAAAATGTTGGAAATTTGAAAACCTTTAAAATGACGACATTGGTAATTCTAGAGTCAAATCATTTACAAACATTCAAATTTTCCTTTAATTCAAACTTTTAGAATTTTAAGAGATAAAACAATACTTATTAATTAAAATTCTCTAGTTACACTTAACACTTTTAATGTTGTCGACGAGATATCTCGTTTCTCAAATACTTCCACTGACATACTGACATTTGATATTTGTCTTTTCATGGGAATTTTTATCTGATTAATTTTTAGCAATGAATGTTATTAAGAATTAAAAGAAAATATTTTTGATGGCACCAATTCAATTTTCAATTTTTTCCAATTTAATTGGAAGTATCTGAAAGGCGAGATATCTCATCTGTAGCATTGAAAGTTTGAAATAAAGTTTTTCACTTTCCATACTATTACTTTAATTATTTTTCTAGTGAGTAATCAATAAAATGAACGAATCAAAGGAATAAAATGTGAATAACAACTATAAAATGTATGTGTAATGAGATTTAAACAGCGAAATGGCGTTTCCATGGCAACTCTGTCAAACAAATACAGAGTAACTGTGAATTATGAAATACTTATGCTGATCAAATTAACTTTAGAGGTGGTAAACAACAAGAGCCGTAATTCCGTTGATAATTGTCATGAGTTCACCGTTTCCTGCATTGGATTAAATAAATGCATATCTTTAAACAGAATGAAAAATTTATTTTGTGGCATTTGGTTTCAATCCTATGAATAAAAGAACGAATTTAACTTTTCAAAAATACAAACACAAAAGTTACAATACATTAGTATGCAGTAGGAGTTAGCATCCAGGGCAAAGAAACAGCATTATGTAGTTTAATAATTGCCCATTGCTTGGTAATGAATGTACTACAACTAGAACTCATTGCATTAAACTTAAATTTGTAAGTAAGTCGAGAAGTCCCAAAATGTATTCGGAAATTTCTATTAATAAAATAGAATATATGTCAGTATATGCTAGAGATCTGGTTAGCAAATTACTAGACCTAGAACTTTGATATTCACACAAATTTTCTTTAAAAAATAAAAGCATACATTTTGGAGTCTTTTTTTAAATGTGCATTGTAATTTTAATTAATTACCTAATAATTAAAATTTTGCCGTTTTTCTTAATAATTTTGAAAATGATAACATAGAATTTTTTATGTCAGTTGAAAATTTCTAAAATTATCTACTATCACTTTATTAATAGATTTTCATTTAATTTTTATAAATAAATTCTTAAAAATATGTTATGCATATTTTACAACACTTTTTAATGCTGCAATGAAATAATTAATTCGATTTCCTTAAAAAACTAACAGAAATGTTAGGATTTTTCTCTCACAATTAAAGAATATACTACTCCACAAAAAATTAATTTTGTCTTTGTGTGTGTAATTTATCCTTTCGACCTCAAAAATATGTTTATTTTGCAACAGATTTTCAACTGCGCGCTTTGATTTAAATTAGCCTGCAATAGTGGTTTAATTAAAGACAAGTGCAAGATAGACCTTTTGAGCTTTTAGCATCAAAACTCAATTTTAATTTTTTCTGTATTCCAGAATCGGTGTTTTCTAATTTTAAGTAAGCACGCACACACACACGAACACGCACGCACGTATATATATTTCCTTAAACAATTACTGTTTTTTAAAAATGAGGAAGTTTATTGGTATATATATATATATATATATATATATATATATATATATTAAAGTAGAATAGGCCATAGAAGGTAAAGGTAACAAATTCAACACAAATAAACGGTGAATTTTACATGAATATCCAAACTTTGTAGGTTCATCAAAAGAAAAATAAATAAAGTACAGCCTTGTTGTCCATCAGAAATCTAAAATAACAATTGAAAGTTTAAATTCCACACCATTAATAAGTGTTTAACGTGAACCCCTAAATAAATACGAAAGGATATGGTAGCAGAGGACAATTCCACTTGCAATTTTACTCTGCATGCTTGATGTGAAGCTTTGAAAAGATGCAGATATGCATGTGTGGAAATATTTGATTTGTTAAAATTATTATTACTGAGCTACCTCAAACAGCAGATGTTTGCTATTAATGATCTGGAGACTTGCACACCTGCAATCATTCAAGGCATGACAAGAAACATACTGAATAAGATATGCTATCATACCGTCTTCATATCATCCGCATTTTTTGAAGGGATTCACAGAGAGCATTTAAAACTGTTGAATTAAACTTTCAACAATTATCTGTAAATTCCTATGAACAACAAGGTTGTAGGTTTCTTTTAACAAAACTGCAAGGTTGGAATATTAATTTATAATGACTTGTACTGTAGAAGGTAAAACTTTGCAACTCATGGTTTTTTAAAATCTTAAATTAATTAATTCAAATTAAGTGAAATTAGTGCTGATTTCACAATATTATTATTACTGTAGAAGGTAAAACTTTGCATCTCATAGCGTTTTTGAAAATCTTAAAATCTTAATTCAAATTAAGTGAAATTAGTGCTAATTTCACTATATTATTATTACTGTAGAAGGGAAAACTTTGCATCTCATAGCGTTTTTGAAATTCTTAAATTAAAATCTTAATTAATTCAAATTAAGTGAAATTAGTGCTAATTTCACAAAGTTATTATTACTGTACAAGGTAAAACTTTCCATCTCAAAGCGTTTTTAAAAATCTTAATTCAAATTAAGTGAAATTAGTGCTAATTTCACAATACTATTGTTACTGTCGAAGGTAAAAGTTTGCATCTCATAGCATTTTTTAAAATATTAATTAATTCAAATTAAGTGAAATTAGTGCTATTTTCACAACATTATTAAAATGCGAAAATATATTTAGGCACCATCTTAAAATTTTAAAAATTGACCTTTCGGTTTTATATGTACTTAAAATATTTTTATTCTGAGCTACACTGGATTTGTAAATTAGTTTATAAATTTAAACTCTTCAGCAAGTAATCATGCCTTTTGACGGTCTAATTAAAACATAAACTGAAGTTAAAAAGTTTTTGAACAATTTTTTCTCTTCAATTTATCATGTCTAGTAGAAGTGAATAAACCAAAGGAGAAATATTGTAAAATGCAAGTTGAAAGAATCCTAAAATATAATTTATATGTGTTTGAGTTTTATTCTTTAAATGAAAAATCTCCTAAGAATATATTCAAAATGAATGCTGCAATATTTTAAACAAAATAGACTCTTATTCAATTTTGAAAAGTCATCAATTAAGAAAAATATTTATATTTTTGTACCGTCAACTTTTTTTCGACGTTGATATAACCAATGAATATATAGATATGCACAAGCGCACAAAATGATCATTCCATAAATATAATTTTTATCTAGAATCTATCTACAGATACATTAATCTAAAAGTACACTCTATACAGCTCAAACAAAAGAATCAGTAAACGCTAAACAGCATACATAATACAGATTAAATCTCAACTGAACACCACAATAATATGTTTTCGCTATGCGTCTGAAATAATAAATTATTAAAATATTTCAGTCTAGATGCAACTTGATAAAAAGGAAAAATATTTCTCCGCTTTCATGTTTTGGTTAATGCTTCGTATTTTCTTAGTCACCGTTTTTAAATACGAATTAGAATTTAGTTACTTTTCGAACATATTTACAATATCAAATCCTTCAAAATGTATTTCTTATCAACATTTACATAATACATCTATTATAATGAAGGCTTACTACAGAGAAAACGAAGTTAACTTAAAATATTTCTCGCCTTATGTGTTTTGGTTAATGCTTCGTATTTTCTTAGTTACCGTTTTTAAATACGAATTAGAATTTAGTTACTTTTCAAGCATATTTACAATAGCAAATCCTTTCAAAATGTATGGTTTTCTTATCAACATTTATGTAATACATCTATTATAACGAAGGTTTACAACAAAGAAAATGAATTTAATTTAAAATTAGCTCTTATTTTAATATGTGATTAACTTTTTTATTTAATTTTTTAGCATACTTGTGTAACATTCTTACAAATATAGAAATAAGAGGATAATGAAAATAAGATGTTAGTTTGATATTTAAATTCTAATCTTGCATAAATACACAGCTATTATATTAATTTAAGGTAACCGACTACGTTCGATGGAAAAATTTTGAGAAATTTGATTTTTAAAAAACTATTTTTGGTTTTCAGATGCATTATCGTTTATAAACACTATAAATACAAAAACATTATCTGAGAATATAATATATTTTGAGAAATAGAAAATGTGTGGTAAATTTTAGTGAAATTTAACCAAAACTGTTCACATTGTACAAAAAATGGTAATGCAGCAATCCTGTTTTTCTTTGTACACAAGTTATAGAATATAATAATGATGTATGAAATGAACCAAAATCTAAGAAACATTTTGTGTACAAAGAAGTTACTGGTAAAAATATACGTATATATGCATTTTTTTTTTCTATCAATTTGCAACTTAATTTTTCTAAAAACACCTATAACAGAAAAAGTATTTCATCAACAATAAAACTTTTTGTTCACTTCATTGCCCATATTATTTAAAACACACGCTGAAATTTTTATGTAAATACTTCTATTAGTTTTCAGGATATCATGTTAACTTTGGATAATTTTCTTGAAAATTAAAATTGAAGTTAAAGATAAATTTTAGCTGAAAAATAAATTTCGCTTAAAATTTCTCTGGATAATAGTCTAATAGTCTGGATAATTTCTTTTCTAATAAAAAACAAACTGTTTTGGAAGGAGAAAAGTCTGAATGACAAGAAATAACACTTTTTTAAAAAACAATAGTCACTGTGGTTGAATATCAGTGTTTTCAAAGTAGTCGGATTCCTTAAAGTCATTCAAGGAAAAATTTAAATGTTTATATTGAAGAATTATACCAATGAGTTATATTTATTTTCTGTAGATAATCTAGATTTTTCTGTATTTCAGGTCCGATAATATAAA
Organism: Argiope trifasciata; assembly: GCA_026543055.1. Taxonomy (NCBI): domain Eukaryota; kingdom Metazoa; phylum Arthropoda; class Arachnida; order Araneae; family Araneidae; genus Argiope; species Argiope trifasciata. The sequence continues at coordinate 1,429,475 of JAPMOQ010023706.1, forward strand.
TAAACTGCATCCAGTTTATATATTTTTAACAGCAAGAAGAATTCATTCATTAAAATTAATAATTTATTTGAGAAGTCTACTAGAGAAGAGACAGATTAAGGTAAGACATAGTTTGGCATATCTTTGGAGCATAAGCCGTAGTAAAAAAGTTATGGGTCTTAATCACTAAATAAGTTTTCAATTATAATTATTCAAAAACTGGTAAATAAATGTACAATTTAGCAATGATCATGGTAGTAATGATATTTGCCCAGGTTTTTCTTGCTTTGTTCTAAATAATACACAGTTGTAGACCAGTTTCCTTTGAAAATCTACCTTTCTTGGCAGGCATTCCTACCTGAAGTTTTTATTTAATTTGATTCCATTATGATATTTGTTTCTTTGAGAATTTTTTTTCTTTGTTTGATTTATATTATTGTATGGAACACAGCCTTATGCAGTCTGATATTTCATAAGATTAATTGGAGCATACGAGATTTTAGTATCAAATTTAGACCTACTTTTTGACTTAGTTATTTTATTCTCTGAATGGGGAAAAAACCCACTATTCAAATATTCAAAAGTCTAATTTCATATAAAACAGAAAATAACATATTCTGTAAAGAGGTATAAAAAACCTATGCTCCCAGGTAAAAATGAAAATATATTAAAATTTTGCACAGTTAATCTTTAATATTAGAAAACGTGTGCTCGTCTAGACAGGGTGTTATCCTGTCAAAAATATGTCAGATCTGACAGTCATATATTAACTAACAAAACCCCTTCGCATAAAATAACATGCAAGTAGACCGACTGCTCGAGAAATAATACATAATAATAAATATTATTTACAGTATGCATATTAGATACAAATATATAATTAAATAAGTTTTCTTTCCTTGCAATGTGATCATTATGTCAACCAACTATCACCAAAATTGGATTGAAAGAAATAGTAATCCCATAACAGAAATTTATTTTGCCTAATACAAATTTTTTTTAAAAGTAATATGATAAAAGAAAATAATCGTAATAACCTTCAATTTGGTTTATGAGGAGTGAATATAATATTGCAGCATATTTATAAAGTAATAAAACTTTCAGATATCAGTTCATTTACCTTTGCCATTTAAATCAAGTTTATTTAGACAAAATAAATCATTTAAAATGTTAAAAAAATATCAATTTCTTAATACCTTTCTTAATTTCTTTCTTCTTTTCTTAATTTCTTAATTTTTAATTAATTTTATTGATTTCTTATTAATTTCTTGATATTAATTTCTTCTTAAGTAGAAGTTAGTATTTCGAATACGATAGACAATGAGGGTATTTTAAATTACAGATGACCTGATTGATATGAATACGTAATACGAATAACTCTATTTTAAATTACAGAATTATTCATATTGCATATTCATACCAATGTACATGCAATATGAATAATAACATATGCATTGATTATTTTATTGCATATTGTGGTTTGATACCTTTCCTGAATTTTATTTCAATATGAAGGAATGCCAATTCGTAAAATACAACAATATGAATCTTTAAGAATGACTTTTGAATTGCCGGCGACGATCTTTGATAGGTTTGAGCATTAGACTAGATCCAATCGACACATTGGTGGATATGTTCGATTTCTTTATACAGAAGATACGTTAAATTTCAATTACTAATTAGTGGTTCATCATCTATTAATACTATATATTACTAAAATTATCGACCAGTACGCTTAACTGTTATTAATAAAACTGGGTATTTATTAACTGACTATTAACAAAATAATAAAATATTCATGTTGGAAAGCTGGAAGAAAGCTAAAATTCATTTAAATACATCAATATGTGACAAAAATAATACATAAACAAAAAAAAACTTTTGATGAATCAATTGGAACCAATGAAATGGTACTTTGTAACAATATCAAACAGTTATTGCATATCTCATAGAGAACTTTAGGAATAGATGCATCTAAATTATTCAAGTGTTTAGTATCAAATATTTTGGAGAATTCGAAACACGATATTTTTATATAATAAAGTTCAAAATAATGGCATCAGTTTCAATGTACCCAGAATAATAAAGAGGGTGTGGTTCTATTGTTTGTTGCCAAGGTTGCAGATAGAGTATGAGGGGGCAAAAAGGATAATATAATTCCAACTATTAAAGCGATAAATCTAATAACTCATTCATTTGTGGCTGGCTAGAGTAATACTTTGCCAAATATTCAATGATTATTAAAAATTAGTGATAAATAAATAATCTTTTATAACATATGCATTAATTCTTATTTATTTATTTACTGCAACTCATTTCATTCGTAATTTTCAGTGTCTTCTATCAATAAATTCCATTAAATTTTGTACTTCAAGAATACATCATTTAAACTAAACCCATTTAAAAAATTATAAATTTTACTAAATTTGATTTTTAAAAAAACATATCACTGTAGCTTCCTTAGGTTAGGGGGAAAGCGAATATTCTTGAAGGGTTGAAAAATTAACAAAATTGCAGAAAGCAGTTGGAAGGCACAATTTTAATGATTCTGCTGGAGTATGAAGATACCATAGTTCCACCTTTAATGCACCATAATCTGAAAAAATATGCAGAAACTATTTTCTCAAAAACTGTCATTAAAGACGCTGCTGTACATACTATTCCTTTAAGGTATCAAACCAAAAAACAAACTTTAAGCCCAGAATGTTCTGGCAAAGTACTGCGAAAGAACACATCAAGCTCAGTGCAAACAAATAAAAAATGATCTCACCAGCAGCTTGCGCAATGCCCAAAAAAACAATAGCCGTCGAACGCAAAGAGAATAAAAGAGACCTCAACCGCTCTTTCCACCTCAAGAAAACCCACCTGTGAAAACGGTTTTCTTAATGGAGAGGCAGCCATTCCTATAACCCTTATCACGATAGAAAAGGTAGAAAGGGGGATTTTCTGAATTAATTAACACTCCACTGACCCCGTTCGTCTTCGGACTCCCTCCTACCTGCTCTTTTTTTCTTTCTTTTTCTTTTCGATAACCATCCTTTCTGTTTTCTTTCGTCTGCCCTCTTATGCGGCTCGAGATATCTTCCTCAATGGGACTCGTAAAAGCGGCCTCCGCTTTGTTTTGTGAGGGACGATGTGCCTCGGAAATTCGGCAAAGACCTCAAGAAAGGAGCTTCCTCCAATCGATGGAAAGGGGGTCGTCATCATCATCTCACCCACGCCAGGGGATGGTTGGGCTGAATCGTAATTATATCGTCGGCTGAGGAGGAGAAAGTTGCGTTAAGGTACTGTTTAGAGGTTGCGCAGAGGCATTTGTTGAGGTATTATTTAGAAGAAAAATTCCAATGCGATGAGTTAGCAAATATTTTAAGTGTATTTGCTTTTTAAATTATCATTATTTGTAGTGAATTTTGAATCCCGATTTTCTTTCCGAAAAGTATTTTCAATCGATTTTTTTTTTTTTTTTTTTTACATTTCTCTTATTAGCCATTGAGCCACACTGCACCTAAAGACAATTTTTATTGTTAAAATATCAATCATTTGTTCCTTAAAGTAATGAAAATTATTAGCACACAACATCAACATAAGATTTTTCCTTTTTTTGTTTTGTTATGTGAGTATGATGAGCTTCAATGCATTATTCCATACGTTTAAGCTTATTCGTTTATTGCTTGATTAACAAAGATTATTTTTACAATTGAGGTTTCATTGACGAAGAAGGAATTTAAATGACATGGAGACGGACAATTGATGATGTTCAATTGATATTTCTCACTTATGCGTGGTACACTGAGCATCTTCAGATGAATTCTTCAACACAAGAATTCCAATTTCGGCCATTTTTTAAGGATCATGTCTAAACAGTTTCCGGTCATACCCTGGGTAATATCAGAAGAAGTGCTGAGAGTCCTTTCGTGGGATTAATTTACCACAGTTATTATTTATGGCACTTGCCATAGACAAGCCCGCTGACAAAGTCGGCGATTTAAGCCTAGTTTATGCAGTAGCCTCTGAGGGTAAAGGCATCTCAGCATCAGAGGGGAGAAGTCTGACTTCTAGCTCACATAAAAATGACACGGACACATTCGCTTGCATAGCCCTTTTCTGCAGAGGGGTTCTTTCACATAACTCGCAGATAGAACACAGGGTAGAGAACGGTCATACCCTGGGCGAACAGGACCCAAATCACTGGAAAGACCCACTACCCATAGTATGCCAACCCTATTTTTTATGGTTCAATCAATTGGTCAAGCAATTTTTAAGATTTTTCTCAATTTATTTCCTTTTAATCAGTAACATCAGCATTTATATGCTCCCACATTTATATGCTTTATTTTGCTCCCACAAAGTTCATTTATTTAAAATGCTAAAAAGAAAAATATCCATAAGATATTTGATTATACTGCAGCGTTGCATTGATGCATCTAAAGTAAGCTTTCATAGTTGTTCAAAATGTTCCCTTTAATTTTCAAATTAGCCTTTTTTTATACATTTTGCTTTTATAACTCAATCAAAGACAACAATGGTTTATGGTAAGAGATTTCAAGTCCTACTTGGCAACGAACTTTCGTTTAATCTAGAATATTCTAGTGCAAACAAAAGAATGTGAACTTTATTCCATTAAAAAAAAGGACATCCAGGTGCTTCCATAGAAATAGATTTCATGAACTCCGATCATTAACATTAGTTGAAAACGAAGCAGCATTTAATATTCTGCTTCCAATCCGATAACATTAAACTAAATAATGATTACTCTATATGAATATTTTGTATACATTTGCATACATGGATTCAGGAGCAGATAATTTTGATAGTATAAAGCGAATGATAACATTAACCACGATCGTATCCAGAGGCATCATTGTATTAAACAATGTTGAATAATATTGTACAACATATGTGTGCCACTAGGATGGCAAACATGGTGCACATAATTAAAGATCAATTACGATCTTGGAGTTGCGAGATGGTATTGAAAGCGAAGGCTTCCAAAATCAATCAAAATGTTCAGTGAAGTTTCTGATTCCATCGTTCAACAATATAAAAAATATAAAATTACCTGTTCAGATTATTTTCCGCTGCAGATAAGATTCTAGAATTTTATAAATTGTGTTACGAAATTTAATGAATGCTATCAATCTTTTACTTGACATTTCTTGAAAAAAAATTATTACATTTGTTAAAGCATTCGATATATTTGTTAACTTGTGGTTGAATGGAGAGTACCAGATTTCAAATACCTCATTTACCATACTTAAAAACATTAAATTTTAAACGTAAACGTTTAAATTTCTCGTATATGAAGTATACAACGATAAATATTGTAATCGTCAAAAAATTCGAATTCGAGATTTTAACGAATCTTTAAATTTCAGTTCCCTTCTGCTCTCCCCCCCCAAAAAAAACCCACCCCAATTTGTGGAATTTGGTCTCTTTGATTGTGAATACAATAATATAAAATCTTTTTCAGTTCTATAAAATTGGAACAAAATTTATAAAAGATATACAATACACATATAAGAAATATAATAAAAATCTGTTGCCACTATCAAATTAAAATAAAGTCTAAAATCAATTTAAAAATAAAAACTAGCTTTATTTTTTTTTAAATTGACAAGTTCTAGTGTGTCAACATAATTCTTTATAGATTAATTCGAATCAATTTAAAATCAACTTTTTTTTTGCCCAATTTCAGTGCAATGTAATTTCGAAGAAAAGAAATTTTTCAATTAATTTAAATTAAAAAAAAGTAATTTATTAATTAACTAAACATTTTCTATATCTGGCATAAAATGCAATCTATTGTTTGCTGTAAAACTACAATATTCGTTTTTAAATACCATCAAGAAAAATTACCTAATTGCTATGGCTAAAAAGATATTTTTGTGCATTCTATGGGTTATAAAAGATTAAAGAAACCTATTAATATTTGTTAAACTGTTTCCTTTTTAGACCTTATATTATTCTACATTACATTATTACACTATCTATTTTCTATATTAGTTTACTTATAGGAATTTTTAAATCAATAATATTTTGAGAAATTTATGATTTACATTGAATAAAAACTTATCTTTAGGAAATGCATAGATATATTTGTTGGGTGGTTTGAATAATTTATATAGAATTTATTAGTATTTTGAACAAAAATTTTAAGTACATTTTTCTAAAAGGAAGAAATTAGAAAATAATTTCTGTAGCATTTATCAACATTTTGAATAAAAATTTAAAGAACAAAATAAATATTTCAAAAAAGAAGAAATTCGAAAATAATTTTCGACAGCATTTAACAGTATTTTAAATAGAAATTTAAAGCGTAAAATAATTTTAACAAAGAGGAAAAAATAGTAAGTAGCGAAAAAATGAGAAAAAAAAAAGAGTACGAAATAATTTTATAAAAATGTTTGGTCTAAAATAACAAAATCGGAAAATAGAGAGACTCACGATTAAACCAAGCCACATTTTATTTTAAATATTTTTTTGCCTTATTATTAATGGTCTTTTGCTGTGGCTTCAGTGTTTATTTCTTAGGGATTAAGAAAGCCGGAATAAAAGACCGAAGAAATAACCTTTAAAATTTTTTGTTTACTTTACACATGCGAATAAAGATGCTTCAACTTTCTCTGCTTCTCGAAGAAATGGAAGTTTTTTCTATGCATTAATATTACTTGAATGGAAGTTTTGTTTAGTAAGATGTTAACAAAATAGGTTTGGTAAATATTGGGAGAAAAGTAAGGTGTATTCATGAAAATTAGCAAGTTCAAAAGAGCAAATGTTTTTTAAAAAGTAAATTAAATATGTTATGATGAAGCCAAAGATAATTTTTGTTTTTCTCTTTTAGAAATAATAAATACGAAAAATCGTCTGTTTATTTTGTTATTTTTTAATAAATTGTTTCTCAGTCAATGTAGAATAAAATAAATATAATTCATTCGGAATATTATATAGAATATTTTTATAGTTTGCATATGAAAGAATACTGATTTTAGCAGTAAAACTAAGAACTGTTTTTTTTTTTTGTCATGGGCTAAAAAATAATCGTTTTCTAAATATCAGCGCATGCACAATCTGATAGTCATTTGATTGTTTCAAACCGGTTTATAGTGGTTTTTCACGAAATAAATTTGGTTTCAAGAAGAAAAAAATTTAGAACTCTGTTGATTTTGAGATAATCAAAAACTATCACTTTTCTAAATGTTGGCGATTGCAAAATATGATTCATGTGATAAGATGTTTTCCTGTCGAACTACTACAACGTGAATTTAAAAAAGTAATGTTAATTTGAAATTTGCGAAAGGAGACTTCAATTTTTAAATTTGATATTTATTATTTAACTTATTTTTGGATATTTTGGTTTCTGTTCCATACCCTTGCATCTTCAGCAAGTCAATTTTCTTGTTTAATATATAAAAATAAAGTAATATGCTTTCTACTGTATCTTTATTTTTTCCATCAAATCGTCCTTCTTTTAAAAATATATAAATCCAACTATAACCAAAAATAACTATATATGTACTACAACTACAACTATAAATGTAGTTCGAAAATACGAATGTTTCTCAATAGGAAAGTAATGCTCAAAAATACGAATAAAATAATAATAATAATAATATAAAGAAGCAGGTAAGAAATTCAGTAATTCTCAGTCAACGAAGACGAGAAATTAACTTGGAAAACATTTTTTCTTTCAAAGATTCACAAAATGTTAAAAACTGTATTGTGTTTCCCAAAAAAAATAATGATGACTCATCGTATGTTGAAAATGCAGTTATCTCAATACAGTAACTTGGAAAGTTTTCATTCATATTTTGCGCATCTTCTACACAACATACGCTGTAGTAGAGAAACATTAAAAAGTCATTTGCCCCAGAAACAGCAAGTGTACAACAATGAATTTCTCCAGGTACCTGTTTGATTTATATGACATTCAGATAAAGCCTTCGCGACTCCTGAACTGGTTGTCGAGATAACTTGCTAAGATTCCATAAATACATCAGTTCTGAAACTGAGGAGAAGCATTATCATGCCACACAGAATGGAGTCTTTTTTCTTTCTTTTTTTACATTTTGAAGAGAAATTTCCGGATGATTTTACATTATAATGTTTGAGAAAAATTCGACATAATGGCACTCAGTTATAATTGATAAAAGCTTTATTCTAAAGATCTCAGATGTGTATACGTAAAAATGTATCATAAAAAAAGTAAAATATTTATTTACAAAAATGCACAGTAATGTAGGAAGATGCATAGAGAATTTTTTGCATGATTATATTGTAAGATGATGAATTTAAAATGCAATAAAATTTTAAAATTCTAAGAACATTATACATCTGTTGTAGAAATACTGAAAGGCGAGAGAAAATAATCGGGAAATAAGAAAAAAATAACAATAATTAATAAATCTTCGCTCTCAGAATTAAAAAAAAAATCATTATTTCGAAAATTAAATTTAGGTGATGATGACAACGACATCGCGTTCGCGTTATAACAGAAGAGGGTGGTTAAGTACTTGTTAGGGTAAAGACCACTGTGCCCTCAAGGACAGAAGTCTGATTTCTAGTTTATATGAAGATGAGGCTCACAAACACGCTGGTACAACCCATTTTCACAAGAAGGGGCTCTTTCATACACCTCACAAGCAGAAAATAGGATAAGAACAAACATCTCGAACAAGGACTCGAATCCCGGACCACAGATCAAGTAGAAGGCGCGTTATTCTTTGACTAACACACCGGCATTAAATTTAGTTCAAATCCAGTTATCACTAAGTAGACAATGCCCACTTTTTTTCTGGAATTTCTGATCTTCAAATAATGGAGATATCATGGTAAATTGACAAATGGATTTCAACCATTTTAATTTTTGAAATATGACCTACTGCTTTTTAACTAACGAAACGTAAGATTGAAAATAGGCTCGATATTCTGGGATTTTAAAAATTGTAAATAGATTTCGATTTATTATTTTATGGATAGTCGCTGTTATGCCAAAATTTCGTATGTCAAAAGTCAAGCTCACCAAAAACATGCGATATTTTAATATACATATAACAAAACAATGAATTGAAAGAAGAAAATCAAAAATCTAACTCAAACTAATATAAATAAATTCAACTAAAACAACCTTCGGCGAATAGAAACCTGTGCCATATGCCGATTCTTAAGAAGATTATTTTTGTTATAAAAAACCCCCACTGATCAAACAAGTCCCCACTTGATAAAAGTCCCCTTTTCTTAAAAGCTACCGGTGAAATCCATAATAATTAAAGAGAAGTGCCAAATACATAACTTGGCGCGATCCGCTATCTGATTCCAAAGATAGAAAATGGAGCCATAAAAACGCGTTTTGTTGACTCAAAGCGGTGGGATCTCGTCAATCTCCCCCTCAGGCCTTCGTCCAGAAATCAATATCGCCAAAAAAAAATTTCTAAATCAGAAAGAACTCGACGCGGTAAGTGCTTCAGGGATCAACCTGAATGGAGTGGTCAGCCAGGCGTGAGGCGAAGGACCTGGTCATTGGTCATCTGCTTGACCGATAACCACTCACTCCCCTCCCCAGCTTTTTAAAAGGGCGCTTGTTGTAAAATCCTCTCTGTTCTCAAAAGGAAAATAGATGTTCTGGTTCGAGTGATTCCCTCTCTGGACGCATATGAAACGACGTGTTGGGGAACTGAAGCAGCGGATTGTCACGATCAATGATGGAATGTCTGGATTTGAATTGCCGAGCACTTTTCAAGGCAGGGGATATGAAAGAGTGGACGAATTTTTAACGAGGTGCCAGGTTTTTAACTCTTTCCTTAAGGCTAGTTATCAACCATCTGAGGCCAATGAATTTTTTTCTCTTTATATACTGCTTTCAGTTATCTAAAGACGCTTTTTTCAAACTATTCCCTTACGTTTAGTATAACTGACCAGATATATATTTTTTCAACAATTATCTCATGTTTGGTACATTTGTATTGAGGCAATGTTTTAACCACTCCCTTTCATTTAAGCACAGTTATATAGAGATATATTTTTAACCATTCCCTTTCATTTAGCACAATTATATAAAGGCATTATTTTAACCCTTCCCTTTCATTTAGCACAGTTATATAAATGCATTGTTTTAATCATTCCCTTTCATTTAGCACAGTTACATAGAGGCATTGTTTTAATCATTCCCTTTTATTTAGCACAGTTACATAGAGGCATTATTTTAACCCTTCACTTCCATTTAAGCACAGTTACATAGTTGCATTGTTTTGATTATTCCCTTTCATTTAGCACAGTTGTATAGACGCATTGTTTTAATCATTCTCTTTCATTTAGCACAGTTGTATAGATTCATTGCTTTAATCATTCTCTTTCATTTAAGCACAGTTATGTAGATGCATAGTTTTAACCATTTCCTTCTATTTGGTGTAGTTGTGTAGAGACATTGTTTTAACTATTCTCTTATATATTTAGCTCGTTGTAGAGAGGCATGGTTTTAAACATTCCCTTGTATTTGGTACATTTAAACAGAAGCACTGTTTTAACTATTCTCCAGTATTTAATACAGATATCTAAAAACATTTTTTAACCATTTTCCTTTATGTTTATTTTTAACCATTGCTTTATATTTGTATAGTTGAATAGAGATATTATTTTAACCATTACTTTATATATATTTTGTCTCTTTACATACTTCTGGCAGTTATCTAAAGGCGCTTTTTTCAAACTATTCCCTCATTTTTAGTATAATTGACTAGATATATATTGTTTTAACAATTACCTCGTGTTTGGTGCAGTTGTATAGATACATTGTTTTAACCATTCCCTTACATTTGGTATAGTTGTATAGAGATATTGGCTCAACAATTCCTTTATATTTGATACAGTTGTTAGAGGAATTATTGAAATTATTCCTTTATATTTGATATAGTAGAGTAGAGACATTATTTTAACCATTCCTTTATATTTAGTAAAGACATTTTTTTACCCTTCTCTTAAATTTGGTGCAGGTGTCTAATGGCACTGTTTTAACCATTCCTTTATATTTGATACAGCTGTCTAAAGACATTGTTTTAACATTATTGTATAAAGAGAAATTATTTAATATAGTTGATCGAGGCATTGTTTGAACCGTTCCCTTATTTCAGTATAGCTGATAGCTTTCTTTTTACCATTCCCTGATATTCAGTATAGCTGATAGCTTTTTTTTTACCATTCCCTGATATTCAGTATAACCGATAGCTTTCTTTTTACCATTCCCCGATATTCATTATAGCTTATAGCTTTCTTTTTACCATTCCCTGATTTTCAGTATAGCTGATAGCTTTCTTTTTACCATTCAATGATATTCAGAATAGCTGATAGCTTTCTTTTTACCATTTCCTGATATTCAGTATAATTGAATAGATTTCAGTACAGTTAATAGATATATTGTTTTACAAATTCCATTATTTCAGTATAGATAACAGAAACATTGTTTTAACAATTCCTTTATGTTGGTGACATTACTTTAACCATTCCCTTATATTTGGTACAGTTATCAAGAGATATTGGTTTAACTATTCCCTTATAATTGGTATAGTTGTCTAGAGTCATTGCTTTAACTATTCC
>JAPMOQ010023706.1:1464316-1476106 GCA_026543055.1 Argiope trifasciata
TCTGAACTCGAAAAAATAATTCGATACATAATTATTCACCTAATACAAGAGCTTGTCTATTGTTCCAGAAAATAAATATATATAATTGCTTTAAATTGAATTTTCCTGAAAAATTAATCTACATCTTTCTTCTATCATGTGAGTGTTTTTAACAATCAAAATTCAATCTTGTTAGCTGCTTCGAAAAGTAAATATATATAATTTTTCTAAAATGAATTTCCTCAAAAAATGAATCGGTATCTTTTTAACACTAAATAGATATTTTAGCCCTTTGTACTCGGAAAAGTAATTCAATGCATAATTATTTACCTAAACCAAGGGCTTACTCATTGTTCAGGAAAATAAATACATATAATTGTTTTAGGTTGAATTTCTTAGAAATATTAATCGACATCTTTCTTCCATTATGTGAGTGTTTTTAACAATCAAAATTGTAAAATAAATAAATAAAACGTCAAAATGATGCACCGTCTTGTGTGGTGCCCAAAAGGAAATCTAAGAGGGCAAAATATTAAAATGATCCTCGATAAAATGTTTGAGATTTTTAAGAATTTTTTTTTTTATTTTCTCATATGCAATACATTCAAAAGAAAAGTATTGTAGTTGTATAAAAAAAGTCAATTGTGACAAATTCTGTGATTTCCATGAATTCGAAAAACACAGAATAATGTTCATCTGTCTATGAAAATGATGCACCAAAAAGGGTTTCAGCTAAACGGATGAAAATGGGAAGGTGGACTTAAAACCTTATTTGCAAATTTTTATCAATTTTTAAATGCAATTCATTCAGACAAAGTTCGTGTTCTCTACCAATGGTTACGATAATTACGGAACATAAAAAGCAACATAAATCAAATTTGGAAAAAAGGTTAGGTATCTGTAATGCAGATCCATTTCAAATGTGGAAGTAAATACATCGCAGGATTTACCGTCTGTCTGACCATTCTTTTTAATGCGTATAAAAACAAAGAAAAATGCAATGAGTAAATTAATTAAATTTAATATGAGATAACGTACCTATAATTATAGTTTTATGTCAAAGTTTGTTTTAAATCGATCAGAAATTTAAGTTCAGTTTATTTTTATCAACATCACGTTTTAAAGTAACACTAGGGTTTATTTTGGGATGGACCACGTAATTATGAACCGTTGTCAGATGATGAGGACAACATTTGAGATGGCACCCCCTTCTAAAACTTCCACACCAACATGAAGATGGATTTGATTTGCACCAGACCCTCTGACACGACAGTTTTCGATAGAATCTGATCTCAAACCTTAAACCCTCCGATTCCGAAGTTGTGGTCTTACCACCAGACCATCGCGACCTAATCGATCGGTAAAAATGTATCCAATATACGTATTCGTTTTTCTCTTACTTTATATTAACCATACGCCAGAGATTAATCGCTAATATCGCAAGGTTGATTCAGTAAAAATTCCTAATTCACGTCAAAGATCTGTATCTGGTAAATATTATTTGTCAATGCCACGCAGAGCTAGATATCTATCAAATTTTGATTAAAATATATTCAGAGAAAGTCTTTCATGAGGAAAGTCTTTTATTCACTATGCTATAAAAGTAAACTCTCTAATGGAAATATTTATAAAAAAAAGTAAACAACCTCAAGAAGAACAAATTAATATAAAGAATAGTCCATAAGAGTTTTCATCAATCAGCGCAAAAGGCAACAAAAGGAAAAAAGTTTCTAGTCACAACATACAACACCCACGAGACTATTTTCGTTAACGTGACGAGAATATATGTAACTTGAAACGTAAAAAAAAATATCTTACCAATATAAACACCGTAAGGAAATATATATTTTTTTAAAGTAAATGAGATGGAATCGTGTAGTTGGATTAGCAAAAAAGTCTGTGACTTGCCATTAAACCGTCGGAAAGCATCCATTTTGAGATAAGTGGTTGCAGCAGCCAGTTATATAACGAATGTCGGCACGTGGCCAAGCCATTACAGAATGCACAACAACGATTTATCCTTTTCCAGTTCTGCTTTTGATGTGTTCGATTTTTCGCTCAATATGCGCTACAGTGAAATGAGATTTATTCCACTGTTTGTATCGTTGCTTTTCCATTGTATCTGTGTTAGTGAAAAATGTGACAGCATATATTAATTAGCACGTGTGCAGCAAATATTGGACAAAATAAATTTCTTGCTGAAATAATTTGATAATTTAAACCTGCTTAAAATGGACATAAAGTACTTTTGATTTTTTTAAAGGTGAGTATTTTTGGTTACGTTTATATCGTTGCTTTTCCATTGTATCCGTGTTAGTGAAAAATATGACGACATATATTAATGAGCACGTGTGCAGTAAATATTGGACAAAATAAATTTCTTGCTAAAATCATTTAATAATTCAAGCCTGCTTAAAATGGACATAAGGTATTTTTGATTTTTTTAAAGGTGTATATTTTTGGTTACGTCTATATCGTTGCTTTTTGATTATATCTGTGTTAGTGAAAAATATGGCAGCATATATTAATGAGCACGTGTGTAGTAAATATTGGACAAAATAAGTCCCTTGCTAAAATCATTTAATAATTCAAACCTGCTTAAAATGGACTTTTTTTAAGGTTGCATATTTTTTGTTTCGTTGCGCAATGTTACGCTGGTTTAACGATTTGCACTATATTTTGAATTTTTATATTGTTCAAAAATACAGGATGTCCATAAAAATATTTCCAGTTGAAAGCATCATCTGCAAGTAAAACTAGTAAACAAAATGAATCCAAATTATATTTTCTGACTAAGAAAGGCGTAAGGAAATAAAATCTAAACAAAATTTTTATTAAAAAGACATTCTAAAAAAAAAGAGAAGTGGTCTTACAGAAGGAGTGGTCTCCCAGAATATTTCTCGCGTACTTCCTCCTTCCATTTTCCACGATACAACTACGGCGCATCAGTTGAGAGACGAATGCTTTAAATAGAATGAGAGAAAATTCATTACGAAAAGTAGATTTTTAGTGCAAATCTAACATTTTCCAGACTCTGTTGAGCGATCTTCACATTTTTATTAATTAATTATTTTTTCGACTATTATCATATCGTGAGGTAAATACACAAATACCACCGATAATCGAATATGGATACTTTTTTCCTATCAGTAAATGAGGTTGATGTCGTGTCCGTGTTACCACGGAAAGGGGTTCAGTAGCTTCTAAGAGAAAGACCCCTGAGCATCTGAAGGCAGAAGTCTGACTTCTAGCTCAAATGAAGATGAGCCACACACATTCGCTTGCACAGCCCCTTTTTACAAGGGGCACATTCACACATCTCACAGAGAGGACACAGAAAAACAACCATGCCCAACCTGGGACTCGAACCCAGGATCACGGGAAATACACGTTACCCCTATGCCAGATGGTCGGCTTTCGATCGATTGAAATGAAAATATGATGCAGAAACTCTACCGTAGTCACAGGACCACATAAGAAATTTCATTTTTTTAAATGATTAAATCTTTGAGTCATTGCATTTATATGCACGGGAATGTACCGGTAGAGACACGATCACCTTTTTGACATATTTGGCTCAAAATTGGATGAAAATCTACGTTTTAAGTATTGATTTAGAGTAAGAACTTCTATCTGTCTAACCTTTTAGGTTTTGTAATTAATGTGTTCACTTGTACTCGGAAAATCGGACAGACAAACATTCTCTGAATAGACTTCCTTTAAAATTTGGTGTTGATCTACAAATTCTGCACTACTTGAAAAAAAGTGAACTACCAAACTTTAAGAAGAGAAATTTTTCCTTTATTCGTCAAAAATCCATTTTTAGACCCCTCACAATAAATAAAACTCGTTCTAAAATATTTTATTGTGAATTAGAGTTTCTTTCCCCAAATATTATGCATTATGCGCAATTTTTTCGTTTTCTAAGTTCACGAATAATCTGAATTTACTTAATTGTTAAATCCAAACATCTGTTTTCATCATTCCCCTGACCCATGATTTGATAATAAACGCATCCGGACGCATGCGCAAAAGTGTGAAAGATATTCAAATTCACGAATAAGCAGCACACGATAATAAAGTGATAGTTTGGTTTAGTTTAGCTATATTAACGCCCCATTTTAAAGAAATACTAGCTATATCCTGGTACAGATCTCCTAATTTTTAACTGCGGTCACATGATGAGGACGACATCCCCAAACCATTGAGTAGGCACTCCATCCCCAAACTTCCATACTACACCAGAGGGAGGACATTTGGCTCCGAGAGACCAGATACACACGCATACACGATGGTTTTTCGGTGGAATCGTGAATGAACATGAAACCCTCCAGTTCCTAAACCGAGTCCTTACCACCAGGCCACCAAGGTTCATGCCAATAATGAAAGAAAGGAAACAAGAAATCAATATTCAGCAATCCAACTCTTCGTAGAAACAGTAGTTAACATGGTCTCAGCAAATTTTTTAAAGTTTACGTGAATATATATATTCTAATAAACTATATATACAAATCTATATTGAATGTATATGCAAAACTATACATTTAAATACTCTTCTCTATGAAGTTAAATATTTTGAATAATACAATCTACAAACGCTCAATTATAAAGCATGAAAACAGTTAAAGTTTTCACAATTTTGAAAGATAATCGATGAATTTCCAATGGAATCTACTGGATAATAGGGCAACGCTCAACCATTTTACGAATTATTTACGCCGCTTCAAGCTATTGATTCGTGGCGCAGTTAGAAAATGAGGCGATAAGATCGGAATATTTTCTTTCTCAAATATATTGACTTTCAATTCATCAAAGACATTGCGGACAAAATATTATATCTTACACTGATAAAATCTTCGGTACTGAATATCGCTGGTAAGAATTCGAAAAACCAATGTGACCTGACATAAATGGTTACGATAATAAGTTCAATGTATTATCTGAATGCCAAAAAGCAGCATAAATCTACATCAAAAAGTTGTCAAAATAAATAAAAGGACAGTTGTAAAAAAATACCATATATAGGTTGTCCATAAAAATTGTTTTGTTTAAAAAAACTCAAAAGTAAGTCAGCCATACAGGGGTAAGTCATTTTAATTTATCTTATATGTACCATACAGAAAGTATAATAACCATTAAAGAATTCAAACTCTAGATTTTGAAGAAACTCCAAGTTTTAAAACCTCCCTGAGTT
Source organism: Argiope trifasciata (assembly GCA_026543055.1). Classification (NCBI taxonomy): domain Eukaryota; kingdom Metazoa; phylum Arthropoda; class Arachnida; order Araneae; family Araneidae; genus Argiope; species Argiope trifasciata. Next base: position 1,469,490 of record JAPMOQ010023706.1, read on the forward strand.
CGAAAAAACACCTTTTTGGAAAATGTCCTTCAGTGGCAAAATAACTCAAAAATGCTTTGAGCCAGAAGGTTGAAATTTGGTATGCGGTTTTTACAAGAAATTTGCAGATTTCTATCAAATTTTGACTGAAATCTGTTTAGAGGAGGACTGCCCGTCCGGCTGTTCGAAAATAAGTTAACACTAGAGATATAAAAAAGAAGAGAGCTATATAAATAAGTCTGTACCTTCAGAAAAATGTAAACACATTAACTTAAATAAATCAAATTTGGTATGGGATTTTATGCCAAATACAATTATTTTTGTTTCAAACGCTGGAATTAAGCTGTCTAAAATCCAATTGGATATTCTGACGTTATTAACTGCATTCCAGGGATTAATCGTGAACTAAGTCGACAAGTGTAACATGATAAATTCATTAAAAATGCTAAATTAAGGCCAAGGTTATTTTTGTACGCCAATGTCATGTAAAGCATTCTCTGGCATGACAAGTTTATCAGATAGTATGCAAGAAAGTTTGGGGAAGACCACTTCCGCTGGTTTACTGAAGCAAATGTAGTCCAAAAAGAGATTTTAATCAGTGAATTAAGCCAAGGAAATGGACACATTAAATAAGTGCGCGACATAGCTTGAATGAGATGCTAATTAACATCACAATAAAATTGAAGGCACAAAAACAATTACAAGTCGTTCACAACTTATCAAATACAATGATATATAAAACTAGGTTCTAATGAGCATGCAACCCTGACTAAAAATTCCGTGATATTAGGAAATTCTATTTTGATAAGTTAAGAGAGAGCACTGATACGAAATTCAACAAATTTTTCTGTGTCTCATTTTCTCATAACTCGTGAATGAAATATATCTTTTGTGAATTAAATACATTCTTTCATAATATATCCTTCGTGAATGAAATATATTCTCTCATAACTCGTGAATGAACAAAATTCAACAAATTTTTCTGCATTTAATTCTCTCATAACTCGTGAATGAAATATATTCCTTCATAACTCGAGAATAAATTATATCTTAAATAAGCTGTAAAGGAAAAATTACGTTCCATTCAACGTATTTCTAAATGTCCCATCCCTATAATTTCTCGGTAACTCGTGATCAGTTTCATACTTTTCACACTCTGAGCAAATGAACTCGTCTCCTGAAATCGAAGTTCAACCATCGACACATGATGCATGCACTATAGAAAAGCGAGATCAGTAATAAATCTTTAAATTATTTAAAGTAAACAACCAAATGACTGGCAATGATAATTACATAAAGATAATTAATTTTTGCTTCATAATGATGTTCTTACAAAAAATAGTGTAATATTATGAATTTGTATTTCATGAAAACTTTACTTCAAAAAATTTTTAAATTCTTAATTATCATTTTAAATATCCTTAATTATTATATGCTAAATAGTAACTATCCTTAATTATTATTCTTTTTCATCCTTAGTTTAACGGCAATGAAATCAGGAATGGTAAAATTGTGCATTTCGACATGTCTTATTGTTCTCCTAGAAACATCATTGTGGATCATGCTATATAGGAAAAATATTGTTTTGAAATAATTAATTCATCTACATACTATTTTTAGCTTTTATTTTTGAAAAATAAAAATTAGAGGGCCAACTAGAGGGTCATTGACCATCTCTGTCTATACATTTAATCACTACCAACGATGTAAGGGTAGACCCACGTGTAGCCGCTTTAATTCATTCGAAACGAGGCATTTGTAACGTAAATGCCGGTAATGGTAAATCTTCCGAGTGCATTTTGGATTATCCAACAATCAACTAATCGAAAATCCCCCAATTAGTGCGGGGACAACGAGGCTCTCGAGTAATTAAGCGAAACGGAATGGTAACACTCTGAACAGTATTTATGTTACATAATGGAAACCGTGAACACCATAAATAGAGAATTTGGACAGATGTAATAATCGGAATGAGTGATCGGAAATGTCAATATGTTAGAGTTATTTTAGAAAGAATCCATTTTACTGGAAACCATTTAATAGAAATTATCATGAAATATGTGTTCAGTCTCAGCTGTGTTGTGTTTGTTCTTTATAATTCTAACCTCATGAAAATAGAGATGGAAATATACTGAGTTGAAAATTTTTCTTTTCATGACATCATAGCTGTTATTTTCATAGAATGTATTTTTTGTTTGGAAAAGAATTAAATAATTAAATTTTTGTAATATATTCAAAAAACTTCACTCGCGCTTAGTAATAGTACTGATAAAAAATACTTTCTCTTTCCACCAGTGGGGGAATATCATGTCAATTATTCTTAAGTATAAGGCATCTAATATTAAGGAACATATTAAGGCATTTAATTCTAAGGATATAGTATGAGGCATTTAATACTAAGGAAAAAGTATAAGGCATTTAATACTAAGGAAAAAGCATAAGGCCTCTAATATTGCCATTCAGCTTGAAAGAAACATTTTTTATTGAAATATTTTTGAATAAATTATTATTATTATATCTATATTAAAGTTAATCACTGTTGATTTGACAATGTTTTATTATCTATCAAAGTCGCTTAATATTAAATTCACATTTTGTTCCACTTTTAAATTCAGCAATTTCGCTTTAAAATTAGCTTAGATTTAAAATAATGTCATCAAGAATACTCAAATGTAAAGAACTCCAAACTTAGCACATCTAAAAGTGAGTGAAAATTCAATAAGAAATCAAGCTATTCCATCTTTGCAAACATGTAAAAAATAAGTTTAAAATAAAAATAAAATAATCGTCTTCATTAATCGTTATAGTTTTTTTAACTCAGTTTTATCCTATTTCAAATCAGAGAATGATTCAGAGAAAAAATTACAAATTCAATAAAAAAAATCATAAATTAATTTTAAATAATTAAATTGTACATATTACTGTAACAAAAAATTATTTTTTTCTCGATTGTTGGCATGGTGTTTAGCTCACTTTTGAAGGTATTTACTTTCCTATAGTTTATACTTAAGTTAATCCTTTGCCAATATTTACAAGTCTTTTTTTGTTAGTATATTACTAAACAAATAATCTCAAAATTCAGTATTAAACATATAAAAAAGCATTTATTAATAAAACAGTGGTCGAAAGTTTTTATTTCTGTACTTAAAGTGAACAAAAAATTTTAAAGGTAATTTCTTCGGCCTTTTATTCTGACTTTCATAATCCCCAAAATATAAATATTGTAGGCCGGGCAAAAGACTCTATTAATAATTATAAAAAATGAGAAAAATAAAAATTTGAGATAAAATGCGGTTTCGTTTAGTCGGAAGACTTTATTTTCTGATTGTCTTGTTTTTGATTAAAAATTTTTACAAAATCGTATTTCCCTTCTCCTTTGTCACAATCTGTATTCTTGCATTATTGTATTAATTTACATATAACATTACATATTAATTTACTAATTTTGATCTTTACATATTTACATTTTTCACTACATAGGATTTTATTATTACGTGAGAATATGATCCTGTTTTCGTTAGGGATTTTTTTGAATAATTGAAGGCAACAAGTAATTGAAGCTCAAAATCGCGTAGGCAATTAATAAAGCATAAATGGGAATATTCATCATTTTTTAATCGAACAAATTTTTTTACCTGCTTTAATTAGTATTTTATTATTATTATGTGTACTTCTTTGATGGCAGATGCATTTTCAAAAGGTTGACGTAGAACTATGATATCATCATGTAATGTAATTTTTTTCAGAGGAAATTGAATAATTAAATTTTACTAATATATACTAAAAAACTTCACTCGCTTCTAATAACAGCTTTGACAAAAGCATTTTCCCTTTCTCCTAAGGGAAAATATCACTTCGTTCATTCTTAAGTGAGAAACATTGAAGGATTTGACTCCTGTTTTAAGATTAATCCATTATGAAACTGTTTTATGATCTCAGAAATTAGAAAATAGCAGTTTGTATTTACAAAAATGTTGCTTTCACCAAACAATGCTATCACGGTTGAAAATTATTATTATTTAGAGAGATAGGGGGGGGATAGAGACCGACAGAAAAGGCCCATGATTGTTTCAAACTGATATAAAGTGGTTAATAAAATAAATTAATTCAAGCAAATAATAATGTTACCACATGATAACTTGAAATTTGCAAATGTAGATCTCATTTTCTTTTTTAATTTTTAATTAAATGGTACATTTTTTCTGAAATATTTCTTGTTATTTTAAATCCTATACTAATATAAAGGCATATGAGATACTGTACAGTTTTGAAGTCCTTTTTACATGTTAAAACTTCAACTCGATAGCAAATTTTAAAGTAAAAATTCAGTAATTCGATGTGTGCGTGAAATTTGACATTGTATGAGTCAGTCAGTCAGTTAGTTAGTTAGGGTTTTGTGGCACAAGAGCCATGTCTGGCCATGCTGCGCCAAACATATGGTTGAAGAGATACAGTACAGTTCTAAAAACTTAAAAAATGTAAAATTTGTAAAAATGTATATATATGGAGATAAAAAGTTTTTCTAGTTAAATAAGATGGAAAAGACCAATTTCTTTCAAGAAGGTAGAAATATTTGGATGGGAATGTTCACCCACCAAGTCACGAATGTTTGAATATGGCGTACCAAATAAACGTAAACGATGAGGATTAAAAATTGGACATTCAGATAAAAAATGAATGATACGTCTGTGTATGAGAAGGAGTTTTAAGAAAACTATGGCGCAAAATCCAGCTATGATATTTGTTTAAGAAATCAGTAGCGGCTAATTCATTAAAATTGCAGAGCTTCACTATTTCACGAAATTCTTTTCAAAAATTGCACTAACGTTTCTGTTTTATTTAATATATTTAATTTTCTGCACTGAGAGTTCGACAATAAATAAAAATGAAAAAAAAAAAAAACAAGCAGACAGAAAATGTGCCAATCAGCAAGAGGAATACATATCATGGGCTGTTCGACCAGCAGTCCATATGTTCACTTATCGCTCAACAGCGAAGACCAAGAGCAACTCGTTCACTCTTTAAATTTAGAGCCACTAAACTTACAATCAGAATAAAAGCGTCTGATTTTTTTTTGCCATCTAAATATCACTTTCATTATTTTTCATCCTTCCTTTTTCCTTCATTGGCTGTTTATGAGTTTTTAGTTTCGATTCTTGTTGTCACGACAGAGACAAATTTTTTTAAAAAAACGAATTTGTTAAAAATAAACGAAAAGCAGACAGAAAATGAACCAATCAACAAGAGGAATTCATATCATCATCTACTGTTCGACCACCAGTCCATATAAATTCACTTATCGCGCAACAGTGATTTATCCAAGTAAAGAGCAACTCGTTCACCCTTTAAATTTAGAGCCACTAGAGTTGTAATCAGATCAAAAGCGTCTGATTTTTTTTTAACCATCTAAATATTGTCTTCATTATTTTTCACCCTTCTTTTTACTTTCATTGGTTGTTTATGAGATTCGATTCTTGTTGCCACGACAGAAACAAATTTGTTTTGTTGACTATTTATTTCCTTTTTTTTTTTTAGAAAAATGATCTTCGGAAAAAAATCGATAACTGTAATGAATGATTTTCTAAAATGTTAGCCAGATTTAAGTTTTTTTACAAGAAGGAGTAATTTATTATTAATTATCGCATTTAAAAGATGATGAATGTTGCAGCTCATTTATTGCACAATATCATTACTATTCATTATTAAAGGAACATTATCGAGATGAATGATTTCTGATGTTTTTGTATAACAACGAGATTCAAACAAATTTCTATTAATTAGGCTACAAGGAATTTATATTATACATAGTTTATTTAATATATTTAAAATGCAACGAATTTCATCTGAATGAAGTAGCTTTAAAAGTAACTGCAATCTCTTGGTAATTTTTTTTTACCGCACAGCTAATTTGTTAGCACTTAGTTGGCATGTTGCCACTCAGGGCTGGATTGTTAAATTTTCAAAGTATGCAATAGCCTAGGGACTCCTCAACTTCAGAAGTCTTTGACCGCAATATTTCATTTTTACGAAGTTTTGAACGTTACTTAATTTTGAGCTCCTTTCAATTAATTATAAAAATTATGTAATTGAACTTATTCAGAATGAAATTTAATACTGTTTAAATAAATTTTGGAACACTATTCTAGCAACATTCCTAACTAATTAGCATTTGCATTTTTCATAGAATGTTGTTTTATAACGAATGGATGCTATTTTTTTCATAGAATGTTGTTTTATAATGAATGAATGTTATTTTTTCCATAAAATGCTGTTTCAAAATGAATGAAAGTTATTTTTTCATAGAATGTTGTTTTATAATGAATGAATGTTATTTTTTCATAGAATGCTGTTTTTTAATGAATGAATATTATTTTTTCATAGAATGTTGTTTTATAATGAATGAAAGTTATTTTTTTTTCATAGAATGCTAAGTTTTTTTTCAGTTCGCTTTATTTCCATCCCGGGAGGTTCAAGTAACTCTGGCAAAACACACCCGTTCACGTCAGAAGCAGAAGAAGGTAAAAAAAAACCGAAGAAATTAATTATCCCTAGTTTAATACACCATGAGATTTTGACAGGAATTCTTCCCAATTGTTTAACTTAAACAATTTTGATCTTGCTTGTTTGTTTTTTAATTC
>JAPMOQ010023706.1:1476206-1520452 GCA_026543055.1 Argiope trifasciata
CTTTGTCTGTTTTAGCTTTTTTACATTAATTTTTACATGAAAATATACTTTTATACGAAGCTTCAAACATTAAAAATGTTTTACCTTTTACCATAAGAATGGCACAGTATGGTCAAGAATTTTCCTAGTGCCAAAAAACCCAAATTAACCAACCAACCAACTCACAAGTTTCGATTCTGCTAATGGATATATAGGGACCTTATAAAACAGTGGGCTTGCTGGTCAGATTTCTATCCTTTCAATTGGAGAATGGTAATCGCTGACTAATGTATTTCACAGTTTCTCGTGTTGGTGGTGGGTCTAATGTCACTTGGTCATACCAAGCCCGAATGAGCGGAGCTCTTTCGAATGAAGGCAGAAGTGTGCGCCTTTCGTTGTTAACGAGCACCGTTAAGGTGAAAGTACGACTTTGTTCGTGCACACACTATATAACCCTTTTTTAGGGGGCGGTCGAACTCATTCAGCCATCCGCAAGTCAGAATTTAGATCCAAATCAGAGACAGACTCATCCCTGATTCAGTACCCCCAGTGGTATAATCTGTTATAGGAACTTGGAGGACTTTGCTGTCACGACCTATTGAACGTGCCCCAACTGCCATTATCCAACACAGCGGTCTTTGGCCGAGACGAGGACATAACCAGCGACCTTTCGGTTACGAGACTGACGCTCTATCAACTAGGCTACTACGGGCTTAAGTTTTTCGTGAATTAATTAAATAGAAAAAGTGGAATAGGATCAGGAAATAATATTTTAGAATGAAATTAATATGGGCTGCATAAATATAAAAATTAAGAAATAAGTTAGAATTGATAGCTGCAATAATATAGAAATACCTTGGAAATATTCCTGGAAGACGAGTTATCTCGTCCCTCGTGATTAAAGTGTCAGAATGCTTATTCTAAGTCGCTACAGGTGGACTCGCGTCACTGTGACTCTCAAAATAGAACCTGGCTAGATGGGGCGAGATGCGAAGAACAAAATTCAAATAACAACCTGAAAAGAAAGGCAGCGCCCTCGTTTTGTTAAGCCCCGGCCAAAGAAAAGGATGAAGTCGTTATGAATATCGTTGATTGGACGGGAGCGAAAGGTCGTTTCATTACGATGCTAATGGACGGGTCATTAATGAGATGCCGTCCGTGTGGAGCTTCCGGAGATGTGTCTTGTACGGAGTTAATGCCGGCGATTATTTTGGCCATTGGATTTTAATAAGCATGGCGGATTGGACGAAGAAGAGAGCATTTCTCTCGGATTTAGTACCAGGAAAGCCTGTGGTGGAGTTAAAGAATTTAAGGGAAGATTTTCATCGCTTAAAATAAAGTACTTCGGATTACTTTGAGATGCCCCGCAGATTGCGGTTCTTTTTGTTCTGTGGTTTCGGGGAGTAACTCAGTTTTGTTTCAAGTTTTTGTTGTTGGTTTTGGATTTATTTAAGCCACTGGACCCAGGCTCGAGTTTTTGAGTTTAGGCGGTTTAAATCTTGTTTTTTCATTTTATTTTTGTATTAATGCTTCATTGCTTTCAACTATATGAAAGCTTAGTATAGCAAAAAGTGAATGGAAATAGATGTAATGGTCAGAGATTTTGAGAAAAAGAAAAAATTACGTTTTTCGGAATGTTGTTTTATTTATTGATTGTATAATTCAATTCCTATGCTCAGGTGTCGTCCTCTTCATCTGACCGTGGTTTAAAATTACGAGGTCCGTCCCAAAACAGCCCTAGAGTTGCTTTACAACGGAACGCTAATGTAACTAAACAATAAAGAAACATCAATTCTTATGTACATTTACGGTAGTATAAGAACATTCTAAAATTCATACACTTTTATAACTGATTTCTAAATTAAAATTCACCACTTCTGTTATGGACTCTCAAAATTTACAGTAACTTCTATAGTCTGGTGTTGTTGCTTATCCACCTTGGATTGAACTCCGATTCAAACCAAATCTCAGAGATCGTTAAAAGAGGGGTGCAGTAGCTTCTGAGGGTATGGAAGGACCCCTAAGCACCCGAGTCTGACTTCTAGCTCATGTGGAGACGACATTCACATACTCGCTTCCACAATCCCTTTTTACAGCGGGGCTATCAGTCAGGCTTCACACACCTGACTGACAGAACACAGGGTAGAAAACAACCTGGCCTGAACCTAGATTCGAATCCAAGACATCCAGATCAATGGGTAGGCACTCTACCTCTAAGCCAGGATGCCTGCATAGTCTGAAGATAAAACACTTTTACATGTTAGTTCACCCGTACTCAGTTTTTCCGATTCTCTGTCAGTTTTACAAGCCATACAGTCATCTCACAATTGTAATAAAGTAATAGAGACGATAAACGAAAATATAAAAAGTGTTAAAATTAACAAGTCGATAGAATTGAATTGAAATAAAGCCCATATTGGGATATATGGTAATGAAAAGGCGGATCACTATGCTAAGCTGGCGACACAGAAAGAGAATATTGATATTATTGCCCCCGCATCAAGTGGTGTCTTAAAAGGAGAATTGAGAGAAGAAATAAAACTACAATGGTTTGACAGATGGTATATGTCCAAAAAGGGAAGAGAAACTTTTGACTTTATTCCTAATCCGGAAATTAAAATAAGAAGATACCATCCACTGATAATCCAAATAATATCTGGACATTGGAAATTTTCTGCATATTTTCAAAGATTTGGAAGAATGCAGGAAAATAAATGCATTTGTGGAGAAATTGGTACGGTTTACCACTCTTTAATGGAATGTATAGAGGTCTCACAGTTAAGGAAAAACCTGAAGATTGTCAATAATGATTTAAGTACAGTACTGATGGTACCAGGTCATCTCAAATCTCTGAAGGATATGATGTTAAAGATTGATAGTTTCATTCCAACTGTTTGAGAGTGTGCAGATGTAAGGAAAGACAGCTATTTACTACCCTGAAAGGAATGTTAGACTGATTGGTCAATGTAAGGTTGCACAATACTTATTCAGCATTCGACCATAACAAATCCTGTCAATACTGCTACGTTCAGTGGTGGTGGGGTAGTCGGCTGTATGCAAGAAGAAGTACGTACAGAGTTTCTGAAACAAAAATCTGAAAAATTCTCGCTTTCAGATCTTAAAATATTGGAACACTGCTTTCCATTTTCTCTTTTTTATATTTGATGCTTCCCTGTGATCCATGCTGTCTTACGCTCAATTTCTCAACAATATCTATATCTTCGGTCCAGCTAAATTATCACTCGAAAACCTTAAATTAAATCCACATGCATTTTTGTACTATATGTGGATGATTTAATAATTGGATTTTCGTGTTTTAATGAATGTCCCGTTTTTCACAATATCCAATCTACAAAACAACTTCTACATAATATAAATAACAGTGAGTGGGCTTGTAAAGTGTCATAAGTCACAAAAACATAATATTATAATAAGTATCGCTCTATAATATATCAAATGGATTCCTAACTAAAACGAAATTTATGTTCCACAGATATTTGAAGAACTTGCTATAAAATCTTGAGGAGAGAAATAGTAGTTTTAAGTCACGGAAATTGGAAATATCAAAACTTTCAAACTAAACATCCTATAAACGTAAGAAATAACAAATTGCTCACTGCAATGAAAGCAGAGCTAACAATATTTGGAATCATTATAAAAATATGTCTACGGAAAAGACAAACGTGAAATGGAATCTATTTGATGGAGATAGAAAAATACATTTATCCATAGGAATAGAAAGAAATTGCGTAAGATAAAAAAAAATTTGTATTTATATATAGGTTATTTTGATCATTTCTTAACTTCAACACATAATAAATAAAATAATAACGAAAATGTTTCTTTTAATATCTTCAAAATAATATATTGTGCTAAAAATATGCATGGATTCAATGCGGTTGTACTAATGAAATAAATATCAAAATATTTTCTCGTCATGAGAACATCTTAAATTGGGCTCAAAACTTCTATATCTCCTTTACCTTATTATGTCGATGTTTATATACAAAGAACAGTTTTTCTTTAAACAGAAACAACAAGTAGTTTCTGTATTGATTATAAGACGCATTAAAAATCTATTATAACCAACTTATATAAAATGCAGACAATTTTGGAAAACAATACTGCTTTTAAAGAAAACGTACACAACATTATTTAATGTTTAACATGTTACATTGACTTGATAAACATTTTTGACTTTATATGTTTAACTTGTTGAAACATGATAAACATGCATTTATACTGTCTAACATGTAGATAGATATAGATTCAACCAGTATATATTAGATTAGTATATATTCATTAGTATATATTGCTTAACGTATATATAGATTCAATCAGTTTCTATTCGTGATTAGTATATATTTATTAGTATATGTTGTTTAACATGCATATATATATTCAACCGGTATCTATTTGTGATTAGTTTTAAAAAATCTCGAAATAATTCTAACAACTCTCCAAATACAAAGTCTTGAAAACTTCGATTTGAAATCTTTTACACTTTTTAGGTAATTCACAACAAACCGACAGACCGACAAATTGCCGTAGAAAATTGTTTTAATGTACAATATTTATTTGTATCTTGATAAAAGAATTACGAATTGCTTGATTACATCAACTGATATACCATACAGTTTAGTTTAGCTATATTAACGTTCCGTTTTAAAACAACACTAAAGCTATTTTGAGACGGAGCTCGTAATTTTGAATCACGGTCAGATGACGAGTGCGACACCTGAGCTGGCACCCCCAATCACCAATGGGAGGATGTTTGGCCCAATGGATTTAACGCACACCAGACATGATTGTTCTTCGGTGGGATAGGGTCACAAACCAGAAACCCTCCGATTTCGAAACCGAGATCCTACCACCAGAGCACTGCGATTCATCATACCATGCAGGAATAAAAATTTTATGAAACGAAACAAACATGGCAGTCCAATAAAAATTCCAAAAATGCAAACTTATTGCAATATAAATCTCTATTATTATTATTATTCTCCAAAACAATATACTTGTAAATTATTAATTGAATAATTTTCTTCTAGAAAGCTATTTGAATGAAAATGAAAACTGATACCTAATATCATAAAGTAATTAACTGCTTTTAGTTCGGTAATATTACAATTGATCATTGGCTACACCAAGAACAAAACTGCTATGCCCATAAACTTTTTTTATCGCGAATAAGCGGGCTAATGTTAAACATTATGATTTAAGCAAAATACTAAGATTTCTTCAATAAATTCTTCAAAGAGACATACATAAAGAACCCTATTTTTTAAAGGAACAAAATAACATCAAAGCAAATCCTTTCCTTGGCAATTGAAATGCTGATGCAAATGACAAGAGATAAAACGCGAACGATGAGAAGATGGCTCATAAAACTCTCAGGATATTTTTAAAACAATGTCGAGGAATTGCATTTGATTGTTATTTTTGATCGACAGAAAAGTTATTTGTTCAAAGCAAAGTGGATGATGCAGCATTATGAGAATACTTTTTTTGATTCACAAACTAAAGTTTTACACAAAAAAAAGACTGAATATATGAAGTTATTTTCTTCTTGATGTTTATTTGAAAAAGCAGATACAATAGGCATAAAAAATTCAGGATAATATAAGAATATTTATATTCCGTTATCTATTTTGTGAATAAAGAACATCCTACAAAAACATTATATAATCTCTGTTATTGAAGTCACAAAATATAATTTAAACTTCTGACATTTTCAAAAATGTGAAAGAATATAATACAAAACAAAAAAAGTCAAATCATTGCAGCTTTAAAAAAAAAAGTGAAATTCAAAACACGAAATGAAAAAAGAAATCGGGGATTTTTCATACCGTCATGTTTTTATAAACTGAGGAGTATACTATTGTAAAATAAAAATCATCGTACATTTTGGAAATAGAAAAGTGATTTTAGAGAGAATAAGGAAACGGATAAGAAAATATTATTTTATAATAAAAGATACGGTATGCAATAGAATATGATTATGCATTGGTTTAAATCATTCATTAACATGCAAAAAATAAGCACTCAGGCAAAATGTTTTATATCGTATGAAAGGAAATTTGTAGTTCTACCAGACAATTATCCTTAATTCTTTTTTAATTTATTCATTTTTATATATTTTTAAATCATTAATCAGTCTAAACCAGGATTTTTCACATTTTTTTCTGTGTTTTGCTTTTTCATGTACAAAGAGAAAATACTCTAAACTACAAATGCAAACCGTCAGTCAAAAATTACAAAGGCTTTTAAAATCAGTGAGATTATCCGCTATGCTTTGATATGCTAAGAGGTGCCCATAATTTAAAAATGTCTATAATATATTTGAATTTTTAACTATTCGTCGGTTTAAATTTACACCTAATCATTCAGGGTATTAGACTTTTCTGTTTATTTTTATTACTGTAAATCTTAGATTCTGCTATTTTATTGATTGTAAATTTTTAATGGATTTTTTAAAAAACAAAAGTACTTACATTGTTGATATTTTTAACTTATAATGTATTTTTCAGTATGACACTTTGTAAATAAGTACTGATGTGGATCGAATATATCTTTTTTACTCAGTTTTAATTTGCATATATTTTTATTCTACCTGTAAAATGCAAAGAATGTAAATTCTTATCACCAATTTATTGGCTTGTCTTATGTCTATCTTTGGAAAAACGTTGTCGATTTGAATCTTTAAAAAGGGATGGAAACCTAAATGCATCAAGTACTGAATTCGTGTTACATATTCTTTTGTAATATATATTAGTAAAATTCTATTAATTTTGTAATAATACTCCATTTTTTATATTTGAAATAAATTTTAAGTAAATTTAATGAGTGATTCCAACCACTAAATTATAGACCCAGATTAAATTTTATAGAAAACATTTCAATGAAAATCTCGGTCTCTAGAATTTAAAAAAAAATCGGAGCATTTTTTTTCCATCTATTTTAATTCAATCCTCAAATAAATAATTTTAAGAAGTAAATTTGGACAAATTGAAATGCAAAAAAAGCTATATTGTGGAATACATTCTACAGTAGTTTTTCAAGTTGACTTCAGTGCATCGCATAAAAAATTGTCCAACTAAAATTTAAGCATAATAGTTTTACTAATTTTTTTTAATTTCGTTGTATAATTTAAAAATAAAGTAATAAAACATTTTAAGATTTAAAAAAACCGATATTTTTTAGATTTATAAAACTACGCAATATAAAATCAGCAAACTGGAAGAATTGCTGCAAGCAAATATTGCTAAAATAATATTTCAAAATTAATTAAAACTATACTCGTTTTTAAGTTGAATAAATTTGATTGCCCGGTCTTTATATTACCGCACAAAAGTTAAATAAATTTTAAAATATCGAATAAATATCTTGAGGACTTGAAGCCTATTGTATATTTAATAATACTGCCAACACCAATAAATTATATATTTAAAACATTGATTTGAAATATACTGCATATGAGACAAGAACAGAGAGAAAGCTTATAGATCCCAATTAAAGCATAACAAAATTCAAAAATAAAAATAAAAACGCATTCTTTCATGCAACTTCGGATGCAGTTCTAAGCAACGCATGACGAAACTCGGCTTTTACCCATTTCATCCATTTTGAAAAGCGGCATTGGAAATGGCGCTTTTCAAAATTGTTCGAAACTCAATAAAAGAGAAAGACACGCCGACTTACCCCATTTGGATTCGAAAAGCTTCCGCGTCTAGTTTCTGTCTTAATTAGCAATAGTTCCTACGATTCAGAACCAAAGGACAATCAAAAATTTATTAAAATGAGAGGAACTATTTTTCCTATGCCGCATCGGGAAGTAATTAGTCCGCACAACTCGTTCCGTATCGGATGAGGCTTAGACGTTGGACTCTGAAAAGGAGACCGGAACGGACTTTCCTTTTTATAAAAGCATTATTATTCGCCTCCTTTTCAAAGCGTTAAGTCTTACTAGAAGAATTTATTTTAGACGGTAATTAACGGTAACTCTGATGACGAAGACTTTCCTTGTGTAAATTTGTATGATGGTTCGAAATATTTTTATTTTATTTTCAAGGATTCATTAACTTTTGGGAGGCTCTAAAAATAAAAGGAAAAAATGTTTTTATTTTATTTTTAAGAAGAGAAGGATTATGAAGTAGAGAAAAAAAATGCCCAATTACTTGATGGATCTCATGCATGTGTGAAAAATCTTATAATGCTTGTCATATTGCGTGAGGAGATGTTCTTATTGTCTTTGCTAAACTGAACTTTTTTACCATTGAAGTATCAAGGTAAAAAAATATATTCATGGAAACTTTTTGAAGTAACTTCAAAAAGTCATTTGAAATTAATTTGGAAGTTAATGAACTCAACTTAAAATTTTTTTAATGACCAACAGATGTTTTAAAACTGTACAATTAAAATATTAAACCAGCACGTAATAAAAATTAAAATTTTAAAGAAATGAAATCTTACGACTGCAAATTTCAAGTTAAGATGTAAGAGCATTAATATTTTTATGTCATTATTTACATTGTCAAATCTTCATTAACTTGTCAAAAACCAGTTTAAACCGGTTTGAAACAATCAGAAAACAAACATCTATCGGTCTCTATCTCTATTTCTACTCTCTCTCTCTCTATATATATATAAATGATAATTTTTTAAATTTCATTTTCAATTTTTCTAGCTTGCAAGCAAAGTTTTGGAGCTCTACCGATTTTGAGAAGGAAGAAACCCATCCTTTTTTTAAATATCGACGCGTGCGTAATCTCATAATCTCGTGATTGTTTTCAACCGGTTTAAACTGATTAATGACAAATTAATTAAGATAATTTGTAAGAATGAATAATTTGGAATTCAAGTTGTAACTTTAGTTGGCGGTAAATAGTGAAGTGTGACAACCTTCTGCATTATTTTCTAAGAACTCTAAAAGAGAAAAATGGATTCCTTAAAAGCGATAAATCGCCAATTTGTAGCCGAAGCATTTCAAGGCTTCAAGTTTAGTTTAGTTTAGTTTAGTTATATCAACGTCCCGTTTGAAAGCAACACGAGGGCTATTTTGGGACGGACCTCGTAATTTTGAACCATGGTCAGATGACGAGGACGACACCTGAAGTGTCACCCCTCTCTCCACACCACACCACACCAGCGGGAGGACGTTTGGCCTGACAGATTTAAGGATTTAAGGTGCAACAGACCCCCTCACACGACGGTTCTTCGGTGGAATTGATTCTCGAACCTGCAACCCTCCGGTTTTGAAGCCGAGACCTTACCACCAGGCCACCGCGGTCCTTTTTAAGGCTTCAAAAACCTTAAACTAAAACAACATCTCAACATCTCATAATAAATGCACTACTATTACATTTTGTAAGTTCAGCTGTACGAAAACTTACTTTAAATTCGACTTATTTTATATTCCACTAAAACAACCATTAAGTAATTTTATCACACTTTAATATGTTTCAGTCGAAATCAAAGGAAGAAATAAAAGATTATTATGCGTTGTGCCATGATTTGCTCAATACCATTCTCTAATAGAAAATCAAAGTAATAAATTAATTTTTTATGTTTATTTTCCTTAATATTCAAAAAATATGTTAGTATGTAAATGTATGTAAATGAGAATGTATGTAATAAATATGTATGTCAATAAATAAATGTGATTATTGTAATTAAACAAATAAAAGTCAATTCATTACAACATAATTTCATACTGCGCATGCTCTTTGTTTGACGAGTATACTCGTCAGTGTAAATTTTCGGACACAATTTAAATATATATTTTCTGAAGAGATCGAAACAGTTGACAGGTTAATAATCCATTTTTGCATTTATTTTAAATTGAAAAATAAAAATATAGATATTTTTGCATATTCCAATACATTAAAATTTAGACGATTATTTAACCTGAATTAAAAATAAATCATAATAGAATACTGTAAATCCTCGATTCATTTTGAATAGTTCATTTGCATCAGACATGTCAGATAATGTAATAAACTACATTAATGTCTCTTAATATTTAATTACATTAATTTCAAGTGGCACTTTATGTGAATTTTAAAAGACAGACGGAAAAATCGATTGACGAATGGAATCGTTATTTTATTTTAATTGTAATCGTTTGATATTGGCGTATCATAAGATGTTAATGTTTAAGCACAAGTTAATTCTACTTTTAAAATGTATCTTTGTTAGAAATATTGATATTAATAATTTGAGGAATTTTTTTTTCATATAACTAGTTACTATTAATGATTATAGTATTTATAACGAAAATGCCAGTGAAAAATCATTACTAGTAAAAAAAAACTTTCAAAACTAAATCATGTTTTAGTTTGGGAAGTAATGAACCAATTTTTATTTATATTTTATGCTTATATTTTAACTTTCTGAAATGCCTAATATGATCATCAAATTTAAAAGTTGCAAGAATTTGATGCTCGTAATTTACAGGACAAGAAAAATGATAGCTCTTTCAAATAATATCTTTAAAAGTAAGACTTGAAGACATTTCAAAACATAATAATTATTTGATCATATTTGAAAACATTAAACTTGTTTATTGAAGGTAGTATCACTTTAAATCAACAGGGGCCCTATTCTCCCTACAAACATCAAAACATGTATTGTTATTGATTTAAGCTTAATTTATATGTGAGCAATTTTTATTTATATTATGTCAAATTCAAGCGACATAAGTTTAACTTTAGTAAAGCTTTGCGCAGAATTGGCTCTAATTACCTCGCAAACAAAATGGTAATAAAAATAATAATTGAATTTTTTAAAAAATATTTAGGCAAAGTATTATAAAAATTCTAAAGCCTTTTCAAAGCATTCTAAAACCATTAATACAAAATATAAAAAGGCTGTTAAGTTAGTCGGTTAATACAAGAAAATAAAAATGCATTTATAGAAATGTGAATTTTAAAGCACGAAAAAAAATCCCTAAGCGTTTTATTCTAAAATTTAAGCAATACATGAAATGATTTGATTATGCTCAAACAAGTGGCTGTAATAAAACAAATGAAATCATAAAATTATATTAACTTGAAATTATCGAAAAATTACTACGTCTTAAGGACCTTCCAAAGTTATAGTACCTATATGCAATTGCCTTTTTTATTTTGTTAATAATATGATACAATTTAACAAACTTGAAAGAACTGTTTTACATGATGCATATCTACTCATTTTATTGAGAACAATATATCCTTAATAGATTACATGAAATTATATTATTAATAACATACAAATTATATGACGTCAATCATACAAAGAATAATTTATAGGTTTATAAAAACTTTTACTCTAAACATATGAATTATTCATTGGTGATTTTTATAAAATACAAAAAAAGATAGAACTACAAAAAGAAAAAAAATCGAATTTATTGTCCGAAAAGTTTTATTTTTAAAATCTAAGTGACTTGTAAAATCTTCATTGCAATATGATAAATTCTCTATTTCTGCATTCTGTTTCCGCGCATTTTTTTTAAATGGCAATTATTTTTACGAATGAATAAACTAATTAAATAATGCAAATTATCAATGAATTATTTATTATAGATTTCTATTTTAATTTAAAAAATACACATAATTAATATTACAAATAATACTTGAAATATCAAGTTTTCTTTTAAGATAAAACAGTAAACTTGTTAGATAACTTCCATTGACAAAGCAACAAAAAATATTTATTCCACTGTTGACAGAAGTTCCTTTTTCGATTGCAAGAAGTACCGGAAATGGGAAGCCGAAATTCCAATCAAGAAGACACCGAATTAAGTACAAATAAACTTCTGATCGACGAAATTATTTCTTTCTAAAAGTTCAATCCCGAAATAAAACTCATACACAAATAGACGAAACAGACATCTAAAAACAAGACACACGTTAAAGTTTATCTTAGCAGCAAGCAAGCAGTTCATCGAAATGCAGGATATTGAATTTTCACCCCTCCCTTTCACGGATCGCCAAGGTCTCCTATTGGCGGGAAAAAACAAAACAAAAGAATGTCCCACAATTCAGCAGCGACTCATTCCTAATGGATGGCCGAAGCTTGAGAAATCCGAACGAGACAGAAAAACCATTTATTTGCAGGAACCTCCAGAAGTTCAAAGACATTTTCTCTTCATAAAACAAATGGCGGTGCGCTTTGAAGCGTTTACTCCTCGAAAATTACTGTTCTTTCGGGGCGCTCTCTTTCTTATGATGTTGATAAGCAGCCGGGACTGTTGGGAGCAGCCCCGGCAAAAGGGACGGTAAGTTGATATTTGCATTAATGCGTTTCCGAATCCTCTTTTGCACTGTGAGAGATTTCTTAACTCTGCTCCCGGATTTTCTTAGGGCGCTGAATTATGAAATGTTGGATGGAAATGTTAGGGCGGTTATTAATGCGATGCAAGGGCGGGTGTCACGTGACTTACGAGGGCATGCTCCAGGTACCGAGGAACCATTCATTAAAAAGAAGAGGGAGAAAAATATATGTGGAAGCCCCCCGTGATTCATAATCAACCGGCAAAGGCAGCACTGAGGACTCGGTGGAAAACTTGATGGAGAATAAATATATTTCAGAATTTAATACGGACAGGAAATATTTCAAAACGTTCATTTGGATGTTTTCGTTTTATGGACGAACCGACAGATTTTTGCAGCGAAAATACGCTCAGTCAAAATTTAATCCAGAAATATATTTCGGTGCATTTGAATGAAACGAAATCAGCCTGACAGAGCGCAGGATTTATAGGAATAGCAATTTAAGAGCAAAACATATTTAACGAAATTCGCCTTTTTTTCTTTTTTTTCAAGCACTCAAACTGGGAAAAGCCACTTTGAATTTTGTTACATTGATTGATTATGTTGATTCGTTCTTTACTATTCCCAGTAAATATACCCTTAATTAATATATATGTATGTATAAGATAGTTATAAATATTAATTATATTCATAAATATAATATTAAACTTGCCACAGTCAGATTCATACTTTTTTAAATGTTCTGTCTTTGACATTGTGATTCTAAATCAGATATTATTTTTTTGATGTAGCAATTTGATATTGATATTAATTTGTTTGTTATACATGCACGAAATATTTTAATTGAAAATATTAGTGATTAATGGTCTTTATAATTAATACTATTTCAAATATGTCACTTCTTAAAATTAAATTAAATTTTCCCTAATCATTATAAAACTCACAGTTCAATTTAAAAATATTTATCTGAAGAGTAATGTGTGATCATCATAGTGTGACGTCATTCATGTAATGTATGCTATGGTCGCAGTGCACTGTATCCATTAACAAATTTTTGGCGGCAACGAAAAGGCAAATGCTAGAAAGCAATTTTTACAAATTTATGAATACTCCAACACATATAATTCCTTAAAAGAAAACCAACATTACATTTAATATTCATTACCTTATGATATTTAACAATATCATGTCAAAATTAATATGAAAAATTCCTATAACACAAATAGATTTCCAATGTTCTAAATGTTATGAAACTACAAATTTAATCAAGTTCCTATTTTGGCTTGATCTCTACTAATAATAAAATATAATGTGTGTGTGTCTGTGCGTGTGTGGTCACAAGAATTCGTTTATTTTACGAAACATCGTTAATTTCGTTTTATTTACGAAACAGACCATTTGTTATAGAGTTACCAGATTTGGTACAAATGTACCTTGAAGAGTAAAAATATAAAAATAAAAGTTGTTTTTTTTCTTTGGAAATTTAATTAATTAAAAATTATTCAAAATTGCTCATTTTCTATAAAAATTCAAAAAAATATAATTGCAGAAAAGAGAATTCCACAGAATTTAAAAGTGAAATATTGCATCTTTAAAAATAAAACATATTTTTAAAAATATTAAATTTATTTCCCCACAGAAATTTTCAAACATTTTAATAAAATCTCATAAAAATATTTTCTGTTCTTGTAATGAAATTCAAACCGCTTTCATTATTTCAGAAAATATTTTCTAAAGATTTATTATATCAATAAATACTGCTAAAAGAAAGGATGAAAATTTTATTAATATTTTAAAATTCTTTGATAATGTGGTATTATTTCAGTCTACTTCTTTGTGGAATATATATATAACTTTTTAATAAGACATTTAAATTGTATATTAGAATATAAACATGTACATTAAAAATGGAACTGGATTTCATTTTTAATATATTATATTATTTAGCCAACATATTTTTTCAAATATTCCAAATAAAACAAGTTAAATGAGTATCGCCATTTTAATATAGAAATTAACGGCACATGAAAAATGCAATAGAAATATAATTATGGAGTGTGCAGTACAATCGAAGACAGCATAGACGTAGTACATAGAAGACAGAAGACTATATATTGCATAATTCAAACAATTATTGTCTTCATGTGATCTTGAAATTTAGCCTGAATTTTATTGCCTTCATGTGATCTTGATATTTAACCTGATTTCACTTAAAAAATTCATTTATAGAGACAGCCGAATAAATATAAAGTGACTGAAATACTATTACATTTCAATTTCAGTTTGAAGTATAATCATATTTTGACAATTAATTATAAATATCAAATTCAAAATAATTAATATTCCAAATGAATCAACTAATAACCAAAAGCGTGTAGTAGATATATAAATGCTGCATTAGAATATAATTGGAAAATAGTTGCTTTGATGTTGGAATTTATGAATTCAGACAATAATTCTCACTGATGTGATGATTTAGGACATTATATTTATTAACTCTTTTGCATCGACTATTTATTTTGCATATACAGTTTGATAAAATGGAGTATAAAAAACCATCAAAAATAATTTCAATAAAGAAGTGGTCTTCTAATTAAATCTATACAGACTTCTAATGAAATCAAATTCTATAAACGAAACTTCATTTGGTTCACTAAAGCCGGAAGAAAATATCGGAATTATAACAGTAGTAGAAAACTAGTCTCTCTATTGATCAAGTTTGATAATATAATATATTCAGCTACTGTCAGTAGTGAATTCATATTATGTTATATAATTACTCTATGAAAAATTATATACCAAATGGTGATGCATTAAGACTTAGTACATATAATTCTGCTTAGTAATATTTTAAAATTTTAGTATTTATTTGCATACCTAATCTTAAGCTTACGTTTAATCTCTGATTAAACATGATTCAACTGTTATTTAAATTATTTTTTACTTTCTCGTCTTCAAAATATATAGAAAAATCTTGTAATTGATTAAAAAAAATTCGAAGTCGTGATTTTAAAATGCTTTGAGTTTGACGAATAGAATCTAATACATGAAGTTCTAGTTAAATTTGTACATTCTATCAAAGTTTGAACAAAATCTATTCAGATTGAATTCTCAACTGTAAATGTTGTCTGTGATTACAAAGTTCATACATCCAAATAAATAAAATTTGGTATACAGGTTTAACATTTAAAATGTAGATGCATATCAAAATTTTAATCTGTTCTGTCAGAGAGTTGACTGTCAGTCAGTTAGTCTGTACGGCTGCATGCATGTAAAAGTAGCAATCACTAAACGGAAATTAAATCAACAAAATTCGGTTTTTAATTTGTGACTGCATTTATAGTTCAGGCTCAACTTTTTGTTTCAAATAAACTAAAGGGAGATTCAGAAAAACGGAATCTAAAATAAAAATTCGGGCAATAGATTGCATAAAACTGCTAGATTCGTGCAAAAGATTTATATTTCATGATTATTTTTCACCAATTTCATAACTCTTTTCCTCTAGGGCATAGGTTTCAACGTGGGCGATAAAGCCCCCTTGTGGGCGTTTGAGACTTTCAGGGGGGCAGTAAAAGACCCAGAGGAAATGAGGGGGCGTTGATATGGCACGGAGGGGCTTGAGAAGATTAACTAAATATAGTTTACAATGACTTCAAGGAACGATTCCAGATATTTTAAACACGGACATACCAGACTGGGTTTTGGATCCTTTTCCCCATGTCAACACAGCAGGATAACCTCAGTTAGAAGAACTAATAGAACTGACGACAAATGAGGAATTCAAAAATGGCTATCAAGTATTTTCGCTGCAGAAGTCGATTTCATAACTGTATTCAGGATTATGGTTGAATGTTCAACGTCTTCTGATAGCATTCCCATCTTCATATTCAGCAGAACGTAAATTTAATGCTCTAGCAACATTGGTAACGAAAAAGAGAAATCGGTTCCATGTTCTGAACGCGGCGACTTACGATTGTTTTTAAGTAAAATCGAGCCTGATATTAACAAGCTCCTTAAAATGCATCAAATTCAGCCTCCTCATTAGCTAAGTTAGAAATTCGTTGTCTTTAAATTTTAATAAAAATATTTTTTGATATAATTAAGTACGCGTTTTGTTTGTTCACTTAAACAGTCAATTTATTTATTTAGAAAGCAATAGTTTATTATGAATTCCGTCATATCATCAAAACCCCAGCCTGTCTTTAGAACAGATAAGCTAAAAGTTTTAGTCCTTTTTTTTTTAAATAAAGAAGAAATTCAGTAGCGTTTCAATTCTAAAAATATTCTATATATTAGCATTTTTTTATATTTAATACTTGTTTTCACCATACATTATGTACGCTCTTATTTATCTGGAGTGGGAGGGGGAGCGGTATTGAAATATTCAAGTGAAAAGGGGGCACCAGTTCAAAAAAGGTTGGAAACCTCTGCTCTAGGGCATTGATTGGTATTTTCCAAGGCTACAATTTTGTGTAAAGGGACGTTAGGAGTAGTGTGGAGTAAGACCTTTATTGGTCAGTGTGAGACAAAGTTTTTAGGTGACGACTCCCACTATATATTATTACATTTCGATTTTACATGAAAATTTGTAAATTTTTACTTTTACTATATCAATTTTTGTATTCGAAAAAAAAATTCAAAACAAAGAAAAAAACTTATCACGTAAAACTGATTATACGTGCTTTATAATTCATTAAAACAATCACAGTTTTTTTTTTTTAACTAAGCAAAAATTAATGCTATAATCACAACTTCTTATAGAAGGTACACCGAAAAGATTAGTAGCAATAATTTTCGAAATTTCCATTTGAGAAAACTGGCTGCAAATATATTATTACTAAAAAATGTTCGTTTATGAGAGTATTTTATATTGTGCGTTCTTTAATAATTTTCTTTTATTATATATATATTTTTTAATTTGGGTAATGGTTTTGTTGATTCAATCATGAATTTTCTTAATCACGAACGTAAAGCCTCAAATATTAAACAATACTCGTTACTTTCAAATATTTTAAAACCAGATAATATTTAATTTATAAAAAATAACTCTTTTTTAATGTAATACATAGTTACGAATTTAATGTAACATGTAAAATTTATCTTTTTTAATGAAAAAACAAAATATATTGTTAAGAATAATAAGTAACATAAAATATTAAAGTAGGATTTTCTTTTTTATTGTTTTCGCCAAATAAATCTTTAATAAATTATTGGGGCAGCAGATTTTTTCAAAATGAAACTCAAAAGAAAGATTTTGAGAACCCAATTTTACACAAGATAGCATCATATTGGCACCAGATAATAATATTTCACAAACTATTCACTTTATCAAATGAACAATAATATAAAACTGATGGATAAGACTGCTAGATAATTCTTTTCAAGAATAAAATTGAAGATACTTGAGTAGAAATGGTCTTCAATTACCTCGCACACACGTCTGTAAATCCTCATTAGTCAAATTACCTCGAGATAGTGAAAGTAGTCTTTTAATTAAAATGGGACGCTTAAAAAAGTTTCCCAATGTTTATTTCATTTGGCAAAGGAAAGAACAAAAAGTAATTCCTTGCTTCGAAATGAAATCAAATGCATAATAAATAGAAAGCCCTCCAAAGTTTTAGAAAAGAAAAATGGTGGATGCATTTTAGTTATTTAAAGAACATTGACTTCTTAAAGTGCTTCTATATTGAAAGTTAAATTTTAACAAAAAATGCTCTCAATAAAACCCCACTTTCATTGGAATGCAAATGATCGAGACAAATGGTTTTCAAGACTTTTTTTCCCACACCACTTGCGTCCTGCGAGAAGAGTGATAGGATAGAATTTCGAACGAAGAATTTTATCTAAGGGGAAAAAAACAAAACAAAACTGGCGTATAAAATGAAGAAACTAATACACTAGAGATTAACCAAGGGAATTGCTTGATAAAATAAGAATTCAGACTTCAGAATAGTTAGGATTCTTCAGATAATATTTTATTTATCTTTCGAGAGTTTTAACTCAGCTAACTTTTAGAAATGAGAAAAAAAATTAAGTAAAAATATAAGCAAATGAATAATAAGAATTTTATAAAATGAAATAATGAAAAGGGCTCAATTTACCCAACTTTTTTTTCATTAATACTCCATTTTCTACAATTATTTTATACAAAGAAATTTAAAAATAAAAAATGAAATTCACGATCGCAAATTTCAAGTTATCACGTGAGAACATTATTATTTTTATGCAATTATTTGTCTTAATTTAAGTCATTAACCAATTTAAATCGGTTTGAAACAATCACGAGATTTTAGAGCTCGACCGATTTTCAGATGAAAAAACATCTCTAAATATCGAAACTTGCGTAATCTGATAATCTCGAATTATTTTCAAACCGGTTTACACATGCTAATGACTTAAATTAATTAAGACAATTAATTTAAGTTAATTAATTAAGACAATTAATTTAAGTTAAATTAATTCACAACGATTCTAATATTAAAATTACTTTAAATACATAGATTAACCAAGTATTCAATGGATTTCCTTTCGAATCAAAATAGGAAAATATTCCCGAAATAGAAGAGGTCCTCTTATTAAATAGTAAAGAAAATAAATCTCTTAAATGGTCGAATTGAATTCATAGGACTTTAATTTTTGACTAGAGGAATATCTCAGAAAAAGTTATATCTTATTAGTTGTCCTAATTAACTGTAAGGAGAACCAGAAGAAGCAAAGGAAAAAAATAATATATCCTTAAAAATATCCAATGTTGCTTCAATAAAATATAAATTAAAGCTTTATAGTTTCAGGATCATATTTGAGAAAATACAAGAAAGGAAGCAATGCCATATTTGAATTTTTACATTTTGCATTTGCATAAATTTGATAATCAAAAACTACTTCTGCTTTAATTGCGCGTGAAGAAACTTATCAACCATTTTATACAATCAGTCTTTCAATCTGGAAAATCAGATTGACAATCCTCTGCATTATTTTCTAATAACTGAAAAAGCGAAGAATGAATGCCTCAAAAGCTAAACATCGCCAATTTGCTGCCTACGCTTTTTGAGACTTCAAAAAAACTCAAACCAAAACAACATGTTCTCACATGATAAAATGAAAAGCAAAATTGAAATAAATTTTATAGTTCAAATTTCATCAATCTTATATTTATAATATCAAAGATAAAAAACTCAATTTTATTTTTAAAAGCACAGAACGAATGCTGAATATTAAGAGAATCGCCTAGAATGGACTAAAATTAAAATTATCCATCAAAAATATGACCATTTAAATAAACAACTTGTAACGTGGTTAAAGTAATTCATGTATTTATTTTTTAGAGAAAGCTGTACTCGCTGCCATTTAAAGAACAACTGTTTAGTTACATGATGGAACAAATTTTATACTATTTTTTTTCAGTTTAAACAGTATTTGGAGGTTAAATTATTTTTGAAAATGACTGAACTATAACAACAATTCCATTTAATTTTTAATTTTTATTTTAAAAAGATTTAATTTTATTATCACCAAACTACTTCTCTATAACAGTGCAATAAAATTATCAAGAGATTAGATAATCTTAACTACATGTTGTAGATTAACGCGCTTGCTACCATGGTGATTCGGGTCATATATCTAATTAACTGCCTCTTTTCTTTTTCTCAGCAGTAACAGAGAAAAGGTCATTTAATTAGATAGTAGGTATAGGCTAATTAGATGGTAGGTGTGAACCGCAGGTGAGTCACGCGGCAGCTAACGTGTTAAAAGAGGGGATGATTGATTAATGATGACAATCTGTTTAAAGACCTGAAATAATCCTGAATGGATTATTTCGTTATTCAATCATCGACTTCAATGGGATTTTAATAAATAAAAACTGTATAATTTCAAATTTAAAATAAGTTTATGTTTTTGATATATCTTTTCTATGGATAAATACAGTTTTCTTTTGAAATCCATAGCATAATGTGTCTTCTTTTCGATGAAAAATTCAGAACAACTTTTATAAAAATACAAAGAACTGAAATAGTCCTTTAAAGTATAATTATCAGATTTAAATATACAACATTTTGTATTTTTGATTGCACTTTCTTTTTTACATTTATACATTTAATCTAGTTTTTATTTGGATTTTTTTAGCCCATTTGGTTTTTGAATTTACTAATACTCATAAGTTTTACTAAGAATATTTAAAAAATCTAATTTAATACATCCTGCGTACGGTGGCCAGTCTTGCTTTGTAAGGGTTATGCTATCCAAAGAAATATTATAATAAAAATGATTTTTTAATGTCTTGTTGCTACTTATGGCACTTTACAAGCCCACTGACAGAAAACTGTCAGCAATTTAAGCCTAAATTAGCGTCCCTTGTTTTTTCAGTAGCGCCAACTAGGACCAAGAGTGCGACTTAGCTACTTCCTGCTTCACATTCACTTGCAAAAACCCTTTTTACAGCGCAACTATTCATAGATAGAACTCAGAATAACAACCATACTCGAAACGGAACTCGAACCCGGGACGCCGCCCATTCACGGGGAAGACACGCTACCCCTATGCCAGGAGGCCGGCTTTTCAATGTGTTCACGGTTTAATTTATTATCTTATTAATGAAAAATCATTGCCAATCAGCATCGGTTTTTAGGCTTGAGGTAAAGCGTATCTTAAAAGCAGAAGGAATGATTCCACAAACGAAGTCCTGCTCGGAACAAACCCATGATTCTTTTCGACGATTCATTTGTAGTAAAATCAGCACCTCTAACAACAATTTACTTATGTTATCTCTTACTTTGTTTCATATGAATATATTATCAGCCCCTGTATAGAAGGAGTGATTAAATTAGCAGAAATAAAGAAATTCTGGTTCAGTACAAGATTGGCACAACTTGATTGGACAATTTTATAATTGAAAAAAGTTGTAAAAAATTAAGTGCCAGACACAGTTTAATACCAGATTACTAATCAATGTACTAATTTTACAAGACAAATGGTTCTAGGTCTTTCAAATCTATATCTGAGTCGTAATTATTCATTACTCCTTTTCGACTCTCGCAATGAAAGAGACCGCAAAAAAGAACTAAAAAACACGAAATCGTATTCATGATTTCGTGACACCCATTCCACTTTGCAGATGGGACGAATCTCAAAGAAAATGCAAAAAGAATTTTAGGTAAGTGCCTCAAAAAATTAAAAAATAAACTACTTTCAATGAACTTGCTTTTGATCAACGTGGACATACTCATTATTCGCAAATATGTAGGAGGACTGTTTTGCCGATGTGACATTCCAAAAGAATAAAAAAGCATCTTTCAGAACATTTATGAGAAATCTTCACTTTTATGTTTCACTACTTGCAATAAATCATGAGTACTTTCAAATTTGGTTGAAATATTTACGAATAATGAACCATTCTTGAATTCAAATAATCTGCATCCATTCTTTACAATTGGTTTATGACATGTTTGAATTATTTCTATTATTAACAAGTCGGCTGCCGCTTGAATCGCCTGTGATTCATACCCACTTTTTAATCGGTTGACTCTTTTGTTGCTATAATTAAGAGATTGCAAAGAAAATATCTTCTAATTAGATAAATAATTTGATGATGATGTTGTGTCCGTGTTTCTACAGCAAGGGAATGCAGTAGCTTCTGAGGGTTAGGACCCCTGAACACTCAGAGGGTAGAAGTCTGACTTCTATCTCAAATGAAGATGACACACACTTTCACTTGCACAACCCTGTTTTACAGGGGGAGGGGCACGTTCACACCACTCACAGATAGAACACAGATGAAAAACAACCCAAGACTCCTAGATCATGGGGAAGACGTGCTATGCTAGGACGCCGGCGATAATTTAGTTTGAGTAATAGCAAATGAGACCGAATATAGGAAAATATTCTATGCTATTTAAATACTGAAAACATTTTTTCACTAACTCAAATGCTTGAGTATATAAACATGAGCAACTATTTTGTCACTGAGTTTCCTTTAAAAATAAACATTAAAAAATGTAAAGTATATTTTTTAATTTAGCATTTATAATTAATGAAAAGACCAAATTCCTTAATACTTTCTCTAAAATTGTCTTCGCGTATGAGTGTTCAAAGTTAATTGACTTCGATGTGTATAAAGCCCTGCAGGCATTTTTTTTATGGAAATTACCAATTCTCCCATGTATGATCCTGATTTTCCAGTGAATCGCGTTTTTACTGACTGGTTAATTAAAAAAAATCTGATCTTGATTATTCCCTTTCATTTTCTAATTTTGCAAAATTTGGTGGGTGGAAAGCAATACCCAAATAATTTAAATTTTTAATAGGTATTTACATACACTTTTTTTCACAAGCATTTGACTTCTCATTTTGTTTACTATCTGCATTATAATTTGAATATATTAACTCTTTGCTGTCGGAAAGATAATTCAATGCATATTTATTCACTTAATACATGGAGTTTTTTTTACAACAAAAAATAAATACATTCAACTGCTTTAAATTGAATTTCTCTGAAAATTGAGGTACCGTCTTGAATAGTAATAGAGAGAAGGCTTTCGATTGCAAAGGGTTAAAAAGATTTATCTCTCATTTGCATTTCCATCGAGTTTTATAAATATACCTCTTATTTGTTTATCTTAAAATCATCTGCTGATCTCAATGGTTTTATATTTCAATATGTAAATGACGCAGTTTAGCCAAAGTTGGTACTTTTGCCAAAGCGCTCCAACTAACCAAGCCTCCTTCAAAAGATTGAAAACCACAGCAAAACAGAGGGCATAATACGAACAAACTCTTCAAGCAAACTCCGGGTCTTCATCACAAGATCCTGCATAAAATTGCCCCGCAACCTGAGCTATCCTACAAGACAGAGAATTATCCCATTACGTTAACAATGTATCTTCGCAACAGCGGATCATCCATCAAACTGCAAGGAAGGGAGGATTTCGACAAAGCCACACTCTCAAAACTGTCGGAGGACCCCAATTAACTTGGCATTCAGGTCGATAAAAGGGACGCTTAAGATCACTGTCTTCAGCAAACACGCGCGGTTCTCGCAAGATGCACCGGTTCGTTCCATTGGGCTGGATAGGGTTTCCCTTTCTGTGGGGGTTGATTGCGTGTGCCTGCCGAAAATGGGCAGTAAATGCGCGTAAAGGAATGGGAATTTTCTTTATTAAAACTAGTGTTCATCTTTTTCAATTGTGTTAGAGGTTATTTCTACATAGTGGATGATTGGTTGACAGCAATTCAAATATGTTCTGAAAAGAACATTTGGCAGAATAAATACCGAAATTTAATAATGTAAGAGATGGATGTTTATCCTATTAAAGCCGGCATTAACCGATAAAATCAGTTTTGAGCTATTAGTTAAAAACTATGGGAGTGATGTCAAAACTTTTCGCATATTTTTTAATAAGGGGGCAATTTCTTAAAATTAAGTTGCTGAATTTGGTCTAGGCTGCTACGGAGCTCATTTTTATTCCGATAGTTGCATTATGTACAAAAGTATCAGGTATAATCGATTACAGTATCAAGATGAACCTGATATAGCGAAATCGAGTATTACCTTAAACCTTGTCATAATCTATTTATAGGTACTAAGGTAATTTTTGATATGATTTTCATTTGCTAATGTGTTTAAGAAATTTCATATCTTATTAGGAGCGGATGTCCCAACATATACCACAAAGACAGCCATATATGATTCTGTTTAAGAAATTGTTTTTTAGGAATATGCCAATGATTATTGAGGAAAAAAGAAACCCTGATAAATTCTGAAACTATAATGCAGAATAGCATTGGGGGCTGCAGAAATTAAAAAATTTCTTGCATTCAAATTTTTGGTATTTGTAAGTAAAAGTTGAGGAAAAAATTATCGTGAATGCGAAAAAATTCTCTCAAAATTATTTATTTTGTAACAATATTGTTTATTAAAAATTTCCATTCTAGCAATAATTCAAATAAAATCTTTGAGTACAAAGAAACCGTAGTTCTATTCAATTATTAATTATATTATTCATTCAAAAACATTTTAATGTATGCAATGCGTAAAATTATAATAAAATATCAAAATAAGGGAAATTTTATATTCATAAAGGGTTAAAAAGACATTGATGTTTGTATATAACTACTTATGTATAGGTATGAATTAAACATTATATTTAATTGCATTTATATTATTAATGTGACCAAATCATCAATTTATTTAGAGTATTTATTCTGTGCCTCATTCTTCAGCTGTTTTTGCTTTAAACTGCAGAATTCGAAAATGTGCATTTTATATGAATAAAATAGATTTTTAATTACCTTTTTATTTTCACATCATTTATATTAGAATATAACAGTTTTATATCAATTTTTATATATTGTATACCATAATCAAAGATAAAAAATAAAGCATAGCTATTTTCCCCTTTTTGTACTCATATTTTTTAGTTGGCTGTTAATTCAAAGTATAATATTTTCTCATAATTAAATGATAACGGCATTTTACTCTAAATTGAAATAAATCTAAAAACGAAAGAAAATCAGAGGGAAATTTTTTGCGTCATTGAACTTAAGTAATCATTATTTATATTACTAAAAATATAAATAATTATTATTTGGTCATAAAATATCATATTCAAAAAATGAAAACACGTGGAGCATACTTATTGAAACTATTTTATTTTGTAATCATATTATATAATTAACTATAAATTTGAATTGTAAAATTAGACTGCAATTCAATTCTATTTTGAATTGGAATACATGCAGCTAAAAAGAATGAAAAGAATTTCTTTTATATAATTGAGGTTAAGAAATCTTCTACTTTTAAGTAAAAAATAAATTGTGTCTATTCTTTTTGGACCATAAAATATTATTTCCAAGATTGAAAAACATATAAAATATAATTTCCCCTTGATTTTATTTAATTGGTTATTTCGAACTGCAAAGTCATCCGGAATTCAAATGATTGCAAAATTCTATTCTCAATTAAAATAAACACTCAAAAAGGAAGAAGAATTTTTGAATTTTATTAAGATTAAGAAATTATTTGTTTTATTTAAAAAACTCTATTTCTTTTTGACCTTAAAAGTAATATTCAAAGACAGAAAAGTTGTGAAACATATTTATTAAAAGTTTAATTTTACACCGATATTATTTAATTGGCTATTAATTCGAACTGCAAAGTCATTCCAAATTCAAATGACGGCAAAATTCTATTTCCCATTACAATAAATATATTCAAAATGGAAGATGGCAAGGATTTCTTTTTATTATTATTTGGCTAAGAAATTCTTCTTCTTTTAGTTAAAAAATAAATTATTTCTATTCCTTTTGTGCCATAAAATATTGTATTCAAAGACTAAAAGCATATAAAACATATTTAATCAATTTCTCACAGATATTATTTAATTGGTTATAAATTCGAACGATAAAATCAACCAGAATTCAGACGATTATAAATTTATATTCTATTAGAACAGATATGTTCAAAAATAAAGAACACGAAGGGATTTTTTTAACACTATTAAGTTAAAAATTTCCTGGTTTTATTAAAAAAATAAATTATTTCAATTTATTTGGAACCATAAAATGTTATAGTAAAATATTTAAAAATATATTTATTAAAAGTATTAAAAATATTATTATTATTATTATTACTTTTACACTGATATTATTTAATTGATTAATAACTCTAATTAACCCTGAATTCAGCTGATGATAAAATTCTATTCTCAATTTTAAAAAAAATATGTTTGAAAAAAGAGAGACGAAGATTCTTTGTATATTATTAAGGCAAAGAAATTTTTATTTTCATTAAACAAATTTTCTGTTCATATTGAGCCATTAAATATTAGATTTAAGCATATAAAAATATTTATTCAAAGTTCGATTTCACATTAATATTATTTTATCGGATAATAATTCTAACTAACCTCAATTCGAGATGACGATAAAATTCTATTCTCAATGATAATAATGTTCATAAAAGAAGAAGACAGAGAATTTTTTTACGTTATTGAGATTAAGAAACTCATTTTTTATTAAAAAATAAATTAGTTATTTCTGTTTATTTTGAGTCATAAAATATTATACTCAAATATATAAAACATATTTATTCGGAGTTTAATTTCACACTGATATTATTTAATTGGTTATTAAATTCGAATTGCAAAGTCACCTTGAATCCAGACGACGGCAAAATTCTATTCTCAATTAGAATAAATATGTTTCAAAAAGGAAAAAAGTCGAGGGGGAAAAGTTTTATATTACTAAGGTTAAATTCTTAAAAGCAAATACACGGCCGGAACTATAATTCCTCAACAATTCAGACTTAATTTGTTTAAACTTCAAACGTAGCTTTCGGCATTTTTGAAAAATGGCGAAAAATAAAGACTATCGTCGCCTTTTGAAAACGAGGGAGCGTAACCCCATCCATAATCCAGAATAATTACTGAGAGAAGTTCTCTTCCCTCCTTCGATTAAATTAATTCTTCACTCTGAGAAAAATTCGCTCAAGTTATCAATTATCTTCAACAAGATTCGCTCTGGAGAAAACCGAGGGAAATGTTTAGAGAAAAAAGAAATGTAAAAGCCATTAAAACGTACCACTTACTGAACGCAAGGGCTAATCTTTTTCGATTATTTCAAAGCGAAGACGAAACTAACTACTTTTGTTCAACGTTCAAGATCTAAAATATCACCCCGAATAGAAACTTCACGCGCCACTCAGAGACTAAAATCACTTTTATGAAATTTTTAGCGAGAACCACTCGTTATAGCTGTTGATTAAAGAAGTGTTTGACTTGCGTCGGACTCTTGTGTCAAGAATGCGATGAATGCCAGTCCGAGGACTTAATTTAAGGATTCGAATTAAATGTAATTTAATAATGTCTTTCTTCTTTTTGGAAAATTAAAATTAGAGAACTAAAATTTAATAAAGAAATAAGAGCATTTCAAATATCATTTAAAAAGCATAAGACAGATTGTTTGAAAAGCAAATATACTTTTCTGTAATGAATTTAGTGTTTTTTCATTACAAAAATAGAAGCAAATATTTTATTTTTCTTCTTTTCTTTTTGTACGCAATTATCATTATTTAGTGAGTTCTTTGTTACATAATGTTAAAAAAAAAATTTTGAAACTATTGTAGATAGTAAGTGGTGGTGGATCTAATACCATTTGGTCTCACCAAACCCGAATGAGCGGAGCTCTTTCGAACTAAGACAGAAATGTGCTTCTTTCGCTGTTAACGAGCACAGTTAAGGTGAAAGTACGACTTTTCTCGAACAGACACGACACAACCCTTTTTAGGGGGTAGTCGAACTCATTCATCCATGCACGTCAGAATTTAGATCCAAATCAGAAACCGAGCCATCCCTGATTCAGTACCTCCAGAGGTATCATTTGTTACGGGAACTTGGAGGGCTTAGCAGTCACGATTTCTTTAACGTGCCCCAACTGCCATTAGCCAACACGGCGGTCTTTGACCGAGACGAGGGCAGAACCCGCGACCTTTCGGTTGTGAGACTGACGCTCTACCAACCAGGCTACCACTGCCATAGATAGTAAGTAAAATAATGAACAAAAATCTTGCTCCCACTCTAAAACAAATGGACACTTAATGATAAGATTGTGTAGCTTCGTCCAGAATCTTTCGCGGATTCTCTAAAACTCAAAATAGGGCCACAGTGGCCAGATGGTGAGGTCTTGACTTAACTGGAGGGTTTTATGTTTGAAACCCGATTTCACAGAAGACAAATGCATGCTAAATTCCCCGAGAATTATAAAAGCCTGGTCTATGCTAAACTTCCATCTGTTTTGATGTGGAAGTTTGGAGAGGGGCTTTCAGCTCAGATGTTGTCTTCGTCATCTGATCGCTGTTTGTTTTACAAGATTCGTCCCAAAATAGCCAGACAGTTTCGTTAATATAACTAAACCAAACCATAACCCAATGTTCAAAAGCTGAAATTTTAACTTTCAGCTCCACTTATATGAGTATTTCGTAATATAGGCGAAAAAAGTTAAATATCCTTTCGGAATAGTTTATAATGCAATAAATATGCATTTAAATTTTAAATGTGCAATTCAATCGATTAAAATTAATAAATGAAACAGACTGTACACCAAATTACACAGGAAAAATCACTTACCGAATACTTCATATTTAAGGTCATTGCGTCCTAACCTACAAAGAGAAAAAAATGCATTGTCAAATTTAAAATTTAAAGAAATTGATAACAGAAAATTATAGAAATAATTTCTAACTATCACATGAAGTGAGGATAGAATGATTCAGAATAATAAAGATTGCAGCTCATATATCCTTTCGACAATCTAACATAAAAAAAAATTGTGAATGAAATATTAAGTTTATAATACTCTAACTAATTTTTTATTCATTTTTAGTTTTATTTGCACATATGAAAAAAGACTATCTATGTTGGTTTATGACAAAATAATAGTTCGGATTTCGCATAGGCTGCGATATTGAATATCGGCAGCTCAGAGGTATAAATGGCGTGGTGCATACACACAGAGAGAGAAGGAAAGAAATTTGCGCATTATTTTCAAAATTTCCTATTTTTATCGGATTCTGGATAAAAATTCCTTTACTGTCGAACCTGCTGTCAATCGGGACTCTATTTTTGTTTATGTATACACATTAACCCATTTGTATCATATGAAAATATGAAAAAAAAGGCCCTTATTACTCAAAATTTTTTATTTCATATTTAGGTGTAAAATTGTATAAAAGTAGAAAAAAAAATCATTTTTGAGCATTGTTTGTTAGTCATTTTGTCCAGTGTGGTAATGTTTGAAATGTGGGATGCATATAGATATATAGTATATAATATGAATATAGTATATATCGTATTATATGCATAGCATATAATATGATGCAGCGTACATATACGCTCTAGTGATAGTGACCAGGAAAATTGAGCGTATATATGCGCCAATGATGCAAAGGGGTTAAGAATCTAAAACGTATCGAACATGAAATTAGGTGTATGCAGATCAATGGTAAGGTTGTGACATGATAAGTTAAACCCATAAAAACTAAACTGCGTTCTTGATTTTCCGAAATATCCGATGAAATTAAATTCAAAACGGTCTGGATTTCATGAATCTATTATCGGAGGAGTAATAAATATTTTTCTGAAGTTTTGACATTAATTTGATTTTTCTGTAAATACATCAACCTAATACTATGTATTTTATTTTTAATGATTTATTTTATTTTATTTAGTAAGTCATTTCACTTATTATGAGCCCATAGTGTTAATTCTTAATTAATTGTTCATTCACTTCCAAATATGTTGAAGTTCTTAAATTTTATATTTTTGTGAGTCCTGAATAACGATACACCATTTTCACAATTTAAATGTTTAATGATTCACTTTACAAATTATATTCCATATACGTGATATCACGTTGTTGTGAATTTGAAATGATAGTGACTACAAGGTATTATTATATCTATGATATTTCATCAAACTATAAAGATAGAATTTTTTTAAAATTCTACTTTATAATTCTTTCAGTAAAAAACTAGAGCACAAATAAAAGTATGATAAAAATTATGTTTATTAAATACACATATATGC
This sequence comes from Argiope trifasciata, assembly GCA_026543055.1. Classification (NCBI taxonomy): domain Eukaryota; kingdom Metazoa; phylum Arthropoda; class Arachnida; order Araneae; family Araneidae; genus Argiope; species Argiope trifasciata. Next base: position 1,506,019 of record JAPMOQ010023706.1, read on the forward strand.
AATTGTTTTTATAAATAAAGAACCAATTATTAGCAGGAATAAATGGTATCTTATCTGATTCGAATAATGAGTAAGCTGGAAAAAGGGATTTTCAAAATAAAATGATTTTTTTAACGAGAATAGTTATAAAATTTATTTATGGTTTATCAATTTAATGACCAGAAAAAAATGCATTTTGTATGCAATATTAGGTAATTTTCCGTAATACGGACACAACGAAAAAAACGCCAAAAAGCCGCCAAATAATCGTTAGTCGAAAAAAGTGAAAAATCGCCAAAAATACAAAATTAAATCAAGTTTCACTTACTTACAGTTGGAGACTGTCCGTGTTTTGTTCACATTGGCGACAATTTTTTTGTCATTCGCTTTACTTGGCGTCTTTACACGCATTTGGCTCATATTGGCGACATCTTGAGCTCGTATAACGGAAATGTCCCCAATATTATTGATTGCATACTACAATAATCACAGCTTGCTTGTGAAATTTTTTAATTTAATATTTCAAGAAACGGGTGCCAAATAACTGCATTTCGGCATTTGCCTTATCTGGTCCAAATAATGAAAAGAGGAACAATTATATTTAAAACAAGTTATTTCTAAGAAAGAAAAATTATCAAATTTACTTACAGTTTATTAATTTAATAACTCGAAAAACACATTATTTACATTTTGTATTACATATTGCTTGTTATATACTATATTAATCACAGCTTGCGTGTGGATTTTCTGGACAATCTTTCGATTCCCTGCAAACCAAATAATTGCAGTTCGGATAATTGAAGCTCCATTTTATACGGATGATACTTCTTTAAATGGAAAATATTTTTAGTCTAAAAAGCCAATCTGGTAAAGTTGCATGTTTTCTTAACGAAAAAAAGTTACAAAATTTATTTATGATTTACTAATTTTATTATTAGGAAAACAATATTATTTACATTTTGTATACAATATAATTCACTTTATACTATATTAATCTCAGCTTTATCGTGGATTTCTTTAATTTAACCTGTTAACCAGATAATTAAGCTATTCAAATATTTCGTCATGCCCAGTTAGCAGGTTAATCATTCAAGTAACTGCAGTTCAGATAATTGTAGTTCTATTGTATATGGATGGTGCTTTATTTCTTAAATTGAAAACATTTTTAGAATAAAACTTATATTTAGTAAAGTTGTTTGCTTTCTTTGTGAGAAAAGTTACAAAATTTATTTATATATTATTAATTGAATGTTGAATTTTATTAATGGATAATGGAATTACAATGTTTTTTACATTGGGTATGGAATTTAATTCATTATATACAATATTAATCTCAGCTTGCACGTAGATTTCCTTAATTGAACCTGTTAACCGAATATATTCAACCTAACTTATATTCAATTCGTTTTTTATTGAAATATTTCATCATACCCAGTTAACAGGTTAATCTTTCAAATAACTGCAATCAAATATATGCAGTTCGGATAATTGAAACTTTATTGTATACGAAAGATATTTTTTCCCTTTAAATGGAAAACATTTTTCACCAGATCTGGTAGAGCTGTTTGTTTTCTTTGTATCAAGAAAGAATTTATCGGAAAAGTAGACGGATAAGTTATAGTACAGAAGCAGATTTAAATTCTAAACTGCTGAAATTTCTATGAATAAGCAAAATTCCGTTTCTTTCGGCGAAAGAGCTGATTCAATTCGGATAGTATACTTTATCAGTAATGGTCACTTCGTTTCTCAAAAAAGGGGCACCCTCATACATTTCTTCAAACCTTTTCAGTCGGATTTGAAGCGAAAGTATGTTTCTCCCTTCCTTTCAAAAACATGCGGGATGTCTGGGATTTCGGATTTTAGCACAAAGAATTCGAGGAATAGAATAAGAAGATAAATAGTAAAATAAAATAATATTAGAAGGGAATGTATTTACAAAAATAAAATTATGCTGTCTACATATTTATATAAATATTTTTTAATCAATTTTTACATCAATCACATTTTTTAGTATTGTATTAATTGACATTAAAAAATATAAATTAAATTATTTCATAGAACGTTGTTCTTATATAAAATAACTAATTATATGTAAAAATACGTAATAAATTGATAATTCCACATTTTATTCGTCATACTCAGTTAACAGGTTAATCTTTCAAATAACTGCAACCAAATATAAGCAGTTCGGATAATTGAAACTGTATTGCATATGAATGATATTTTTTTCTTTAAATGGGAAAACATTTTTCAGCAGATCTGGTAGAGCTGTTTGTTTTCTTTGTGCCAAGAAAGAATTTATCAGAAAAGCAGACGGATAAGTTATAGTACAAAAGCAGATTTAAATTCTAAACTGCTAAAAAATTTCTATTTCTTTCTAAATAGTAAAATAAAATAATATTAGAAAGGAATGTATTTACCAAAATGAAAAATAAAATTATGCTGTCTACATATTTATATATGTATTTTTAATTTTTTTTAAAATCAATTTTTACACCAATCATATTTTTTAGTATTGTATTAATTCACATTAAAAATATAAATTAAATTATTCATAGAACGTTGTTCTTATATAACTGACTATACATAAAAATATGTAATAAATTGATAACTCCACATTTCTATGAAATAATTAACTATTCTATAAATAAACATACCTGCATTTGTATCGTGTTATAAAAAGAATAAATCAAACAATTTGAAATAGGCATTCTGGAAATTATTATTTATTCAGGGGAATAAAGAAATCATTCGTTATAAAAGATATTATTAAAATAAGACTTGGAATTTCAAAGTATTAAACAACATGCATTGTCTTAACACTTTTATTTCACTTAAATATTTATTAAATACTTAATTTTATAGCCTTTTGTATTCGAAATTTTGTTTAAAGTTATTCTGTTATTGCAATAAAATGCTTAAAATTATATCGTAATAAATAGTCGATACTTGCAATCTGAAATAAACTGTTTCAGTTATTTTCTTTCTGGTTATACTTTACTTTAATGGGATATAAATTAATAGTCTGTGAAATAAGAAGTTATTCCTCAGAATGCAAGTTAGTTTTAAGGTTTAAATGGCTTCATAAGTTATTTTAAGAAATCACTGGGTAATCTAAGAAATAATAGATTTTATATTTTAATAATAACGATACATTCCTTCTAATAGTCAATTTTGTCAAAATACATAGTTGAAAATATTTAAACTGAAAAAATTTTCATAATCGTTTCTTAAAAATCTAATAAATTCATCCATTTCAACAAAACAATTGTTCAATTTAAATCTATGTTACAATAATGGGAAAATATGTATTTTTGTTACATTAAAATATATTTAAAATGCATATTTTTAGTACAATTAAATGTTTATTGAATAAAGTCAAAAATATTCATACACATAATTTTTAACAGAACAGGATATAAAAGCAATATTCCAAAACAAACCAAAATATTTCTGGAATCTTCTTCGTCTGCAGTATGTAAGTTATATTTCAATCGACAATATGCAAATTTTAAATAAAGTATTTTTGTTAATTTGTCTTTTATCGATTTTTTTGTACATTTAATTATAAAATTAAATTAATCTTTGAATTATAAAATATCTTTCATAAAAAATACTATAAAAGCGTAAAAATTGACTCAAGGATTGCAATGAGATTTTATAAATCAACGTATTAAAACTATTGTCGAGTTATATTTAATTAAATTTTCAAATAGCTCATTGAAAATAAGCCAGCATATATGCAAATGAATGTTTTCAATTTCAAGTAATCTCTAGTAATAAATTTAAAAAAAAGAAATACATGTTTTTACTTCAAAATTATTTCACATTTAATTAAGTTTTTTAATCATTCTTCTTTTGCTTACGAATCATGTATTTTAATTAAATGAAAATTAGTCATTTATATTTTAAATTTAATAAAAGTCAGAATAATGTAATTTTTGTGAACAATTGTCAGCAATTTTGTCTTTTCTCTCAAATGGTTCATTTCCTTCTTAGAATTACATAAAGCTAAAAAGAGAATCAAACGATATGTTCTAAAAAATCAAACGATATGTCCTAAAAAGAATTAAACAATATGTTCTAAAAAGAATCAAACGATATGTTCTAAAAAGAATTAAACGATGTGTTGTTCACAAAAGAATCAAACGATATGTTAAAAAAACGTGACATTTTCCCCTTCAGCTAAATATAAAGATTGTTAGTAGAAATCAGTTAAAATAATTCCAGTTGGTTAATACACAAGAAAAAATATATTTTATCCGCCTAGCTCTACAACAATTGAAATAAATAAGACTCTGCAATGCGGAAGTAAGGTACTGGATTTGAAAACACATTATTCCATTTACTTTCGTCCTTTTACGATTCAATCTGGCAACCGAGCACGAACTAATCACACGACACTTATTACAACTACACTATGTTCAACATAAAGACAGGACTTAAAGAAAAATAAATAACACGAATTAAAAGAGGATTTATTAACAGCTTTAAAAACGTGTAAAAATCTATAATTAATTTAAATTTTATGCAAATTACATTTGTTGCATGCGATTTAATTAGAAGTTTCGTGGTATTTTTTAAAAGAGTACATTCTATATTAAAATTATATAAAATTGACAAGCTATAATAATAAAGATGATTAAAAAATCCTTTACCGTTATATTTGTTGCTATTACTTTGTAATATAATCTCATTTAACAAAACGTAAATTAATTGCTTAACGTCTAATTTAATTAAAAACGGATTTTAATGAATTACTTTTCAATTATGTATGAAAAAGAGATTCGATGAAAAATTATGAAAATTGTAAACAAGATGAATAATTTTTAAAATCTGCAAAGATTTGGCTATATTTAAAATAATAATTAATATAATTCTCAATAAAATCTTCGACAATTTAGTTGATTATGAAAACGATAGGTATATTATTGCTGACACCTTTTGCTGATTTTGCTATGTATAAAATTCGTACTGATTAAAAGAGAAATGTTAATGTAACACTGACAACTGCTTCGATGATTTAGACAAAATTGATGTCATTACTTGTGAAAATGTATGTGTGGCAATTATGGAACTGAAATAATAGTTAGAATTGATAGTATATGGTCTTTTATTATTAAAAATTAAGCAGAATTGTTAAATTATTATCTCCTAATTTTATTTAACCTTTCTTTGACAAACTAATTTTCTGATTATTGGAAACAAATTAAAATTAGCTTTGTTTATAAAATAAACTATTCATAAAATTAATCATTGTAACACATATCTATTTATTGGAGTTTTGAATCCTTTATCTAAAATATCTGAAATTTTAATCTACAATAGTTGAAACGAATAATCAGTAAGTGAATAAGTATTGAAATATGAATCGAAATTGGTCATTTATTAAAATAGAGGCCTCATAAAATGCATTATTTAGACACGTAAAAAACTTAAACCAGGGCTACTGTGTGAAAAGGAAAAGAAATTTATAACAAACTTTCATAATATTTTAATAATGAATTATAAAATATTATTAAAGGGGCAAAATAATGAAATTATTAAAAAATAATTATTAATAAATAAATTTAAAAAATAGTATATTACTTTCAACTTTAAAAAAAAAAATTGCTTACTTTTTTCAATTTGAATTTTGTATACACAAAGGTAAAATCAGGAAAGGTAAATTATGTGATAACGAAATTAAATTATAATGAATGTTAAAGTCAAAGCATACCTAAAATTAATAACTATTAACTAATATTAATACTATTTCGATGATTAAATTTATTGATAATGTAGAAAATGAGAAATGCATATCACCATGAATGGACAGAGATAGCGGGACTCCCCCGACCGGCCAACTTTAGAGTCTTAGGTTCAGTAAACCGGAGGGCCACCATGAATGGACAAATGGGACTACGGATCTTATTTTCTAAGGACTTAGGAAAAAGGTTAAATTATTTTTAGCCAGTATGCTTTTCAATTTTCAGATTCCCTCGGCTCTCTTTAAAAATTGGTTGTTTAATGATACAACACATGTACTCATCTCTTCAAAGAAAGTCAAATTTAACAGGATCACCTCTAAAATTCGGATGTAGGAAAACGAAAAAAGTAATTCCCAGGTAGCACTATTTATAGCATAATATTGTAAGATATATGTATTAATTGATATACCACAATATTGCGAATGTTATAATATCATGTAATATTATACAATATATTATTGCTGTTGTACATATTGTATTTGTTATTGTACTATATTTGCCATTGTACAATATACTATTTCTGCTGTACATATTGTATTTGTTATTATACTATATTTGCCATTATACAATATACTATTGCTGTGGTACATATTGTATTTGTTATGGTATTATATTTGCCATTATACAATATACTATTGCTGTTGTACATATTGTATTTGTTATGGTACTATATTTGCCATTATACAATATACTATTGCTTTTGTACATATGGTATTTGCTATTGTACAATATTTGCTAATTTACTTATTGTACTAGGTATATTCCCCAATATTATAAATATTAATCAATGTCATGTAATATTGTACAATATACTATTGCTATTGTACATATTACTCTAGATATATTCCACAGTATCATACAATATTGCAAATATTAATCATTATCATGCAATATTATTAAATATTTGTGCGCCACTAGGGTAAAGATCAAACTGCAAAGTGTTAAATAAAATAATTCTAATTAATTAAATGAATTGAATTAAACATGCGCCCTTTTAGCACTCTTTTTTGTTCTATATAGAAACTTCATAAATTTCTTACTATTCGTTTCCGTACGCAGAAGCCCCGGCGAATAAACAGGAAGCAAGAAAAAAAAGCGTTGCCCTGGCGTCAGCAATTCAGGTCCACTCACTCAAAGTCAATATGTACATTTACAGAAATGCATGGGCGCCCTTAAGAAACTCTTCTTTTTCCGCTGCACATAAAAGGCCTCCGTGGAAACCACTCCATCCGATCTCATCCGGGCTAAATACCAAATAAATTTCATTTTGGGACGTCGCCTTCCATTTACTTGCTCTTAGGAAAGACGCAAGGGAAACTGGTGGCTTTTTTTTCTCTCTCTACGTACGTCTCTACCGTCACTTAATCATCAGTCTAAAATGCTACCACTCACGCACCCCATACGGCACCAAGAAATTTTTCACCGCTCAAAGAAAAGTATACACAGCAAAGAAAGAAAAGGAACAACAACAACAAAAAAAAGCAATATAATACATTTTGCGATCTTTTCTTTTCGTTCACAAAAAGCTATATAAGTTGATGAGACATGTCGGGTACTTCTGCTCATGCGCAATCCAGATTTACCTTCCTATCCCTAACGGTTGGTTCGAAAGGATTTTTCCAGCTAACTTTGGTATAATATCTTCTTCAGGTAGAATGGTAATTTATCTTTTTGCCATTTAGCGCCATCTAGCGGGGGCAGGATCGATAGAAGGGGGGAGCGGCAAAGCTTTTCCCGAAAAGTTGAATGCCTGGGAGAATGGGAAAAGGGCTCACTGAAATCAAGTTTGGGAGAAAAGAACGCGGTGGCCACTGGAAGCTGGGAGATAAGTGCTATAAATCAAGAACTCCGAACACTTAACTGTTAAGTGGTACGTCTTGATATTCAGAAGAGTCAATATAACATTTCTGTAATAAGGGTTACACGATATTCAATATATCAAAAGAGTTATTAGTTACTCCAGGAAAACTATCAGCAAAGCATGCAAAATAACAAGTAATTTTATTGTTACAAATTTAAAAAAAAAACAAAATGTTATGAAAGCTGTAAGTTTCGTACTAAGAATCTATCAGACCGTAGAAAAAAACCCCGATAAAATTGCTTTTAATAATTTTTTAGCTAACAGTAATTATTATAAGAGTTGATTAGTTGCTAATGGAAAATTTTTATACAAGCATGCAAAATAATAATATATCAATTTTTAAGCTTTCATTTTTAATTTTTATAACTGGCAAACAAAGTTTTCGATCGACCTATTTTGAGATGAGAAAAAACAAATCGTTTTTCTACATATCGAAGCATGCGTAATCCGGTTATCTCGTGATTATTTCAAACCGGTTTAAACTGCTAAATGACTTAAATTTATTAAGACAATTCGTAGGAATTCTGAGAATTAATAATAAGGAAATCAATTTATAACTTTAGTTGGCAATAAATCGCCAAATGTGACAACCTTCTGCATTGTTATCTAATAACCCTAACAGCGAAAAATGAATGCCTCAATAGCGATAAATCACCATTTTGTTGCCTACGCATATTGAGGCTTCAAAAACCTCAATCCAAAACAACTTCATCTTCTCGCATGGCTATAAAAATTTGATATAGAAAGAAAATCAAAACAGTAAATTCTTTGTTGCAAAATGATTTTTATAAACAATAATGGATGATATGACTCCATGTTTTTTTTAAATATTTCCATTCCATTATTTAAAAAACTGTAAAAACTAAGAAACTAAATTACTTAAATTTGAATAAATATGATGAAATAAAGGAAAAACTAAAAATCTAACAAAGAAAGAATTCACATGAAATTCATTTTTACAAATACATATATATATCTGTGAATATTTTTAAATAAGATTTTTTAAATTCATCAACAAAAAAACTTTTTCAACGTCATTAACTGAATTATTTCAGTAGTAAATAAGAAAGAACAAATGATTTAAATTCTAAACAGCAACAAAAAATATAATATTTATTGTAGCCACAGAAAGTTTTATAAAATATTACCAAAATTCACAAAAATAAAAAGTTCCCTTTTTGCATCATTCATTTCAAAGAAATTGAAAATATTAAATTTTTGTAATAGAAAATAGTATAAATCTAAGGTTGGTAATAATGGTGGACATTGAAAGCAATAACATTTGAAAATAAATAATTGGATGGATATTTATATATAATTATTTTGCTCAAAGTCATTAAATAGAACTGAATTATTTCCATAATAAATTACAAATAATTTGAATTCTAAACAGCAATGCATAATATTTGTTGTATGCACAGAAATTTTATAAGGTATTCTCAAAACCCACAAAAATAAAAATTGTTAGATTTTTGAAACATTTTTTTCCAGAGAAATGTGAGTATCAATTTTAAGAAATTGGAGCTTTCATCATGTATATACATGATTATATGGCAAACTATATAACTCAACATTATTTATTCGTAACTAAATACAGCAAAAAGGAAACAAACTATAATCTACTTTTAATAAAAATGGCAGCTAGAATAACTCTTACATCGTTTAAAGTACCTTATGGTTTACTATTTTTTATTTCTAAACGAAACATCAATTATATAGCTCTGTTTTGTTTACTCAAACTTTTAACCAACATTCAAATTCGATGTAAAAACAAAACATTGAAAATAAATAAATAAAACGATGTGGAATTTAATTCTGAACTGCGAACAAAGAATTTTCTTCAGATTCGGTTCGTTTAGCAAAACGGCGTTTCCAAGAAAAGTTAACGAAAAATTAAACGAACCAAGCGGCTCAATTAAAAAGTGGAAAAGAAAACATAGCATTTAACACAAATGTTGACAGACACAGTAAGCATGTGTTTACAAAAACAAACACCAAAACCCGAAATGAGCGACCTAAAACTTAATTAGTACCTCAAAAATCAGAAGCGTAGAGGAATATGTGAATGTTTTTTTATTGCAATCAATTAAGCGCAACCAAGTAAAAAGGATGACGCATTCATCAATCATTCACAGCACATGGATTTCTTTGGATTTCAGTTGATGCCACAATTAAATATTCACAGAGGCCTTCTTATTTAAATTGTTCTTTATTGACTCATTCTGAAAGAGAGATAATTCATCACAAGCAGCCGAGTCTGTCAGGCTGCTGTGAGATTTCTAATTATTGTTGAATGTCTGAAGCCGAACAAAAAAGTGGAAGGTAGAGATAAATAGAGATGATTTTTTAAATAAAACAGACTGTGTAAGAAAGGAAGGAGAAGGATTAATAATTGCAAAATGGGATGAAAATTGTCAACAGTTTTTTTTTTTAATTCCAATGGGTAAATTCACGTGGTGTCACTGTCACATGAGCATGATACGTCAATTGCCAAAAAATAGTTTTAAAATACAATACTTTGGCATGAATATAGCATTTTAATTAAATCAATCATATATATATATGTATTGATGACGACTGTGTATCTAATGATTGAAATTAAAATTTTAAGAGAGAACAATTATAATCAGATTAATAAGGTTAATTAGAGATTAATAAGAGAGAACAATTATAATCATAACGTCACATATCGTGCTTCATTGATTTAAAGTAGTCTGCTTTTGGCATTTACATGCTTGTGAGATGCTTGCAGACTGTCATTCTTTCTTTCTTCACTGCCAATCTTTCAAAATTTTACAGAATTCTACACTTCAGATGTTATGCCTGCTTATCAAATTGTCTATACATCTCTTAATATTTTGTAGTTATCAGATTTACTTATACCAAATTTCTTCGAAGAAATCTATATAAATGATTTAAATTCCATTAACCAAGTTTCATCCATCTAGCTCAAAGTGCTCTTAAATGATCTATGACATACAAATACATAAATGACAGTCAAGCATAATACCAATTATTTTTCGAATACAGGTACCCTCTGAAATATGGAGGTTCTCTAAAGTCACGAAAATCAGAAAATTTCTTTATATACTAGAAAATAAAATAAAAAATTAGCGTTCATAAAAATATTATTGTAATTCAAACGAAACAAGAAAAGCTATGATAGCAAAAAGAACATAAATTTAAATAATAATAATAAATTTTCAACAGAACACATTCTAAGAACAGTTCTGAGAAAAATAATATCAAAGAGATATTACACAAAAAGAACATAAATTTTAAAATTAATAATAAATTTTAAACAGAACACATTTTAAGAACAGTTCTGAGAAAAATAATACCAAAGAGCTATAATACCAAAAAGAACACAAATAAAAAAATAATAATAAATTTCAAACAGAACACATTCTACTAACAGCAACCGTAGACACGAAATGCATTCCGAATTTATATTGGCTAAGTTCATTTCATGCCCGTTACAAAAGCCTGAATTGGCTCCATTATAATAAACACCCAGCACATCTTTGAACTGCATCTTTTCAATTAGGAGACTTGATAGTAGACTGTTTTCATCAGATCGTATTTCCCAGAGGTCCGCCGGCGATCTGACATGGCCGAGTCGCTGGGATCAGCCTTCTGTTGGCCGCAGCTGTTGTAGAAGGTAATAATAGCTTTTCTAGGATTCCAGAAGCCTTATTCGTGCAGATTTAGACTTCAGTGGCGTCTGCTTCCGTAAACTCGGGTATCCATTGTTTGCAGAGTGAATGCTCTCTTAAAGTTTCCCACCTACTTTTGACGCTGCTAACTTTATATTAAGTAAATGCTTCGATTGCTTTCGAAAAATAAATACGAACCATTTCTTGTAATTATCAATTGAAAAAAGTTAATTTTGGTAACAGAAAGTAGAAAATATCTATGTTTGGTAACAGAAAGTAGAAAATATCCAAGTTTAGTAACATAAAATACCTAATTTTGGGAATAGAAAGTAGAAAACATCTATGCTTGAAAACAGAAAGTAGAAAATATTTACGCTTGGTAATAGAAAGTTTCCAATTTTCGTAGAAAAAAGTAGAAAATATCTATGTTTGGTAACAGAAAGTATCAAATTTCTGTAACAAAAAGTGAATGTATCGAAATTCCGTAACAAAAGTAACAAAAAGTGAAAGTTCGGTAGCAAAAAAAATCTAATTTTGGTAACAAAAAGTAGAAAATATCTACATTTGGTAATAATAGTGGTTAGTTAGATTATTTTCGAAAAAAGAAACGAATCATATATTGAAAGCAGTTAGCACTTGAAAATAAATAGGACGCATAATTATATATTACAATTCCTGGATGGATTTGGCTATTTTCGAAAAACGAAAATGAATTGTTAATCGAAATTGATTATCGAATTTCGTTAATGCTCTAGTTAATAGAATATGCTTTCATTATTTGTTGAACAGGAAAATGAACCTTTCAATGAAAAGAGTTATGATTTGAAAACACCTAATTTTGTTAGTAATACAATTAGAGGTGGATGTTTAGATTATTTTCGAAGAACAATAACAGCCATTCATGGAAAGAAAATTCACATGATAAAGCTAATTTTTTTTTTAATATTACAATAAATAGTATTTACTTCAGATATTTTTTAAAAATGAAACTAACCGTTTGCAGAATAGCATTATTGTTCGTTTTGATATTTATTATTCTTTCTGTTAAGTGCTTTTAATTATGGTTCGTTTTTTCACATGTTTCATTTTTTTAAGGTATTTAAATTTTTTTTTTATTATTTATAAGATTTTTTTGCTGCTAATATTACAGTAATCGATGTATGGATTTGGTTTTTTGGAAAGTATAAACTAACTGTTAGTAGAAAATAACTAATTTCCAGAAACACCTGATTTTGTTGCGTGTTGGTTTCTCGTTTTTCTTAGAATGTAATGTTTGTGCTATTCATTATTAGAATGATGTTTTTCGTTGTTATGTTTTTTTAGTTTACATTTTTTTTTAAATAGGAAAAATATATCTAAAAAGCTTTTGTGATGTTTCAATACATTCTCTTAAAATAAATTATTTAATCTAAAGCTTTAGAAGGAGATCTTAGACAAATAAAATTTTCAGATAAAATTAAATCAAAAAGATCAGGCATTATTAAGTGATTATTTTTTTTCTTATTGTAAACTAAAAATCTATATAATTTGCAATTAAATAGTATCAACAAAAATCCTTTAAAAAATTCAAAAAAAATTAGCTCGATTTAAAAAAAAAATCAGTTTTTTTTTTTAATTTATGAAATTTTTTTAACACTTCATACATTGCGAGGGTATATTCAATGTATTACCTCCATATTTTGTTCCAAAAGAAATATTAATGTAAGTAAAGTGCGACCCTGTTGTGAATGAAACATGAAAATTAAACCGAAAAGAGTTTCGGGTGAATAATTGAATATTACAATTCGACGGCCAATAAAAATATCTGATATTCAAATGTTAATTAACGCCATTATCTATAAATCAAAAATATATCTATCTAATAAATATATCTATCTATCTATCAAAAATATATAAAGGAAGAGGGAATCAAACACAAACTTTATGATGCCTTTTTAAAACCCAAAACTCGACGATGTACATTGTTTGTATTCACAACTAATTCGTTAACAATTTTCCGTAGTTGTCATATTGTTTAGATAAAATACCATTTGGTGTTTAAATAGATATTTTATTGTTTGTTGATTTTCCCTATTTTTTTCTGTATTATTTACCAATTCCGCTACAATTTTTTTAAAGTATTTACGAATACCAAAAGTGATGTTGCAATCTGCATGATATGAGAGATAATTGTCACAATATTTAGATCCGGTAGTTCTAAGACCCATAGCTGAAATGGTGGTATTCAGCATGCTATTATCATCACGTTATCATTCTTCTCGTAATAAACGCATCTCTTCATTGAATAGAGAAGACACGACCCTATGTCTACGCTACAACCGATAAGGAAACCAGAACCCAATTACTTATACTGAAACTATTTTTTCACGTCTTAGTAGTTTTTCTGGTAGAACAAAAAATATAAACTTAAGTATGTTGTGTGGTGGAAACAACCACTCGTATTAATGGTGAGTGATAAATTTGTATCCGACAAAGTTCGAAGGAAAAATTTGAAAAATTGGATTTTTTAAAAACTATTTATGGTTTTTAGATGTATTGTGAATGATAAACACTATGAATAAAAGAATAAATTATTTGAAAATATAATATATTATGAGAAATATGAGAACTTGTAGTTAACTTTAAAGAAATTTAACCAAAAAGGTTAACACTCTACACAAAATTGCAATGTACCAACCCTATTTTTCTTTGTTCGCAAGTTATAGAATATAATAACGAAGGAAATAAACCAAAGTCGAAGAAAATTATTGAGATGCCAAGAAGTGGTGGGTAAAAATATACATATAAATGCATTTTTTCCATAAATTCACAACTAAATTTTTCTAAAAATACCTATTAACGAAAAAGTATTTCACCAACAATAAATAATTTCGTTCATTTTATTTATTTTTAAAACGCATGCTGAAATTTTTATTTAAATATCTCTATTAATTTTTTTAAATCATGTTAATAGTGGAGAATTTTTATGAAAATTATTGAAAAAATTGAAGTTAAAGACAAATTTTAGCTGAAAAATACGATTCGCTTAAAATTCCACTGGATGATAGGTCAGATTTTCCTTTTTTTAAGAAAATCTTATCAATAATTATTTCAATTAATATATATTTATATTAAATTAATCTTTTATCTTTTTAGAAAAGATAAACTGTTTTAGGGTGAAAAAAGTCTGAACTGCAAATAATAATAAT
>JAPMOQ010023706.1:1527182-1546699 GCA_026543055.1 Argiope trifasciata
TATACCCTTCTCTTTCGTTACAACGAATGGAGTTACATTATTAATATGAAGGCATATTTTCCATGATACTTCTTGGAGGTCATTACTAGATTGTATTCTAGTGAGTGTCGAGCATATTCGTGTTCGTATTTGTTTTGTCTTGTGAAATACTGAATATAGAAAATAATTAAATAACTAACTGTTCCTGAAACTCCAATCCAATGAGAGATCAGTTTTCAATCCAGCTGAAAGAATCTTAAAACAATATTTTTTCCATAGGTGATAATTAGTCAAATGTGGAAATCGACAAAATTTCATTTGCAATTTTTAAATGAAAAAGTCGGACATTTGACTAACTATTTTTAATAGGCTAGTTCTTTCCTCTTTCCAAAACAGTTTATATTTTCTTGGAAAAGAAAGGCCTGGCCTGTCATCCAGGGTCACATTTTTTCACTAAAATTTGTCTTCAATTTTCTCAAAACTTTAATTAATATAAAAATTCTACACCGTTAATATGATATCTCAAAAACTAATAAAAGGTATTTACATAAAAAATTCACCTTGTGTTTTAAATAATATAGGCAATGAAATGAACCAAAAGTTTTATTGTTAGTGAAATACTTTTTCTTTTGTAGATTTTTTAGAAAATTTAGTTGTGAATTTATGGAAAAATGCATGTATAAGGATATATCCTTCCATAACTTCTTTGCATCTCTTCGAAGAAAATTTTTCTTCGATTTTGATTCATTTCATTCATTATTATATCCTGTAACTTGCATACAAAGAAAAATAGGGTTGGTACATTACAATCTAATACTATAATACGAGGAATGGTTGCCAAGTCGAAAATCGCCCCAAAATTAACAAACTCCGGTAAACTTGGGGGTCTGGGGTTTTTGGCCACGAGGAATCGATTGGCGCCGGTTTTGAAGCGCTACGGTCGAGCAGTTCGGAGTTACAGATAGGATATTTTCAAACTTTATTAGTTCGCCATAATGGCTACTTAAATTTTCAAGCGGTAACGTGCTGCCATCTGTAGCCAATATGGTGAACTAATAAAGTTTTATGTTTATGCTGTTATAGGTTTATAATATGTTTCTTATGTATGTATATATGTTTGGTTTTTCTAAATAAATTTGTCAAAAATATTGAACTTCAACACACTTCAGTCTTTACTTTTACTTTACCTTTGTATAGAATAGTTCCTTTTCCAAACTCTAACTTTGTTTAGAATAGTTTACAACGGTGCACTTTAACCGGTTATCTTTTCACCAATGGTTTCACAAATTTTCTTATGGCATGTATTGTTTTGATAAATCACAATTGAAAATTTAAATCTTCGAGTTAGCTTCGATACCTGTTTTCTCCGAGCGGAGCTCGGTCACCCGCTGGTTTTGTGTAAAGTGTTAACCATTTTGGTTAAATTTCTTTAAAATTAACTACAAATTCTCATATTTCTCATAATATATTATATTTTCAAATAATTTTTTTGTAATTTTAGTATTTTGTATCATAATTGACAATGCATCTAAAAACCATAATTTTAAATAATTTTTTAAAATATCCAATTTTTCAATATTTTTTTCGAACATAGTTGAATAACCACACGATTCACCCCATAGATCCATCTTTAGTCACAATTACTCGTCAGTTCCTTAACTGATGAGTAACTGTGATTAAAGATGGATCTATGAAATGAATCAAGTGGTTTATCCATCTTTAGTCACAATTTCTCATCAGCTAAGGAACTGACGAGTAATTGTGACTAAAGATGGATCTATGGAGTGAATCAAGTGGTTTATCCATCTTTAGTCAGAATTTCTCAACAGTTAAGGAGCTGATGAGTAATTGGGACTAAAGATGGATCTATGGAGTGAATCGAGGGGTTTGACTACACATTTTACATGATACTTGACATAAAATCATTGGCACACGTACAATATATTGGATATAAGATTTAGGGGACTTTTTTCTACTAACTGTAATCGAAATTTGATACAGAACTATAACCATAATCAAAAGATGTCATATCAATTTTTATTTAGTTAAGCCATTGCGTGTTTGAGTTATTGCGTTATACGCATGGGGATATGAAAACAGACAGGTGGTTAACACCTAACCTCTAATATTTGGCTCCCAAATTTATATGCCGCAAACGGCAGACGTTCTGGCATATGGGAAACGTCTTCCCTGTGATCTAGGCGTCCAGGATTCGATTCCCGGTTCCGGCATGATTGTTCTCCTTCTGTGTTCTATCTGTGATCTATATGAATGTCCCCTCTGTAACAAGGGGTTGTGCAAGCGAATGTGACGCATGAAATAGCTAAGTCGTACTCTTGACACTTGATAGCGTTATGAAAAAACAAGAGACGTTCGGTTTAAATCCCTAACAGATAACTAACTGTCAGTGGGTTTGTAAAGTGTTATTAGTCACAACAGCAACAAAACATATACATCAAACCCCTAGGGTCATCTCGAAATGAGGATGAGATGCTTCCAGCATGGTGGTTGGATGTTACCACCTTGAAAGTATACGAAAAGGTGGGATTCTGGCTCATCCCATCGATGACTGACGTACTTCTTGTGGGAAGGTTGTACCTTACCGATAATGGCCTTAGGAACTCAACCACAGTTCCCGCCAGTGTTGCTGTTGCAGCTGTCCAATCATTAAATATTGTTTATCCGTGTGTATTAGAGTGGGCCAGAGAGTCAGTGATATGACTTTATATGCATCAACATCTTAAATTATAAATTTGTATGCCTAATTTTATTCAATTCTTTTTTCATTTTATAAGAATCGTGCTCACTTGTACTCGGGCAGTCAGAAAGATTTCCTGTCAAAGGATTTCATTTAAAATTTGACAGAAATGTGCAAATTTAGAGTAAAATCTATAAGCTAAATCGCACATGTCCAGCTCAAATAGGTTTTGAATTATCATGTTCATAGAGAGAGATTTTTAATTCTTAAAATGTTGTTTTCAGACCCAAGATAACTTGAGATGTAAAAATTCCATTCAAAATTTGATAACGGATATGTGAAAATTTAATGTGAAGTCCATATTCCAAATTACATCTGTCTAGCTGAAATTGTCTCCGAATTATTGTATTCACAGACAGAAACAATTCTAAAAATGATATTTTTTTTCAAACTCAGGAAAGCTTGTAACGTAAAGATTCATCAAAATCTCTTTTTTTTTTCTTCTTGGCTAATTACACTATTTGCTCTGTTTTTGTTTCATATATGAGAAAATAAAAAGCATATAAATAAATAAAATCTTAAAAATAAAAAATTTGAAGTATTAAAAGGCCCATTAAATTTATTATTTAAAAAACAAGAATCGAACAGAAAAACAAAACAAATTGTAAGATTTTTAAATAAATATTTATCTATTCCACTTACTTTAATCTTCAATCCAAGTAAAACTGACTCTGTAACAGAATAAGCAGTTATAGAGACTCTGTATGTTGGAAAGTGCCCTTCTTCGCTGAATCCTACGTTGTCCAGAAACAAGTTTAGAAAGCCAAAACACTCGTCCAGTTAGATGAATGAAGAGGTGTATCAATCCTAAATTCTTCACGTGCCCTCAAAATCCAAGCCATCTGTGGAGGCGATGTCATTGTACTCTATAAATAAAAAATATTATTTTACAGGTTAGTACTTTGAAGAAGATAAAAAAAATTCAAATGCATGAATTCTAAGAATAATGTACAGGTTCATCATAAAAAAATAACAGATGTTTGCAGTTCAAATGAACTACTGTTCAACCAACTGTAACAATATTTGATTAGTAAACTAATCGGTGATAGGATTTTGAGTTCCAAAAAAAAATTAATTTTTCTAACTACTACAATAAGATACTACTCAAACTAGAACCGAAATAATTAGAAAAAATATAATTCCCAATACTTAGTTTGGTAACATTTATAAGAATGATCCAAAGAATTTGAACTACTGATATTCAGAATAGCGAAATGTTCACGTTAAACTAGATCTGTAGTTATTAAAAATGCCTAAAATGACGGTTAGTTGGTTGGTTGATGTGATGGTGCAAAAATATTGAACAATATTTTTAAACATTGTTATTCCTGAAAAGAAATGGTTTAGGAACAGTTCCGTTCATTTATATTAACGTCCCATTTTAAAAGAAATACTAGGGCTATTTTGAGACGGCCTTCGCAATTTTGAACCATTGTCGTATGACGAGGAGGATGCTTGAGCTGGCACCTCTCTTCTAATTTCTGCACCCACACCAGCGGAATTAGCTCCACATATTAGATGGTTCTTCAGGGGAATCGGGTACCGGACCTGAAACCATCAGCTCCCGAAACCGAGATCTTACCATCAGGCTCCTCCCCTGTAAAGCAGGACCAAGCAGTGTGTTTTATGTAGACAAATCCCTCACGTTTGATAATTCAATTGCTATCTTCTAATAAAACCACGTTCCCAAGATTTCACTCTTTGAGATTCTCGTATGTGAGGTCATTTGAAGACCTTTACTTTCAAAATGGATAGTTGGTAGTTTGGTAACAGTAAAGGTCTACATATTGCTGCGTTTTTCAACAAAACGACGCTTAATTCTGGTCTTCCAAAGCAAGCCAAAGAAAAGACACATTTTGAAAAATTTGAGAGCCCAACTCGAACCAACATTTAAGAATCCAACTCGGCAGAACTGCAATAGCATGGTGCTAAAGTCTCAGCTTCGGAGGATTGAAGCTTCAAGACTCAATTCTTCTGAAGAACGTCGTATAAGCGGATTCGTTGTTCGTTGAATCCATCATGGCCAAACGTTTTCCCGATTTTATAGTATGGAAGTTTGGAGAGGGGGTGCCAGCACAGATATCATCTAACTGAAGCTCAAAATTATAAGTACTATCCCAAAATGCTGCTTTAAAACGGGGCATTGATATACAAGAAGTGAACTGCTCTAAATTCTGTTTCTTTTAAAGAATAAAATTTAGAAGCATTGTGCAATAAATAAAATCTTTTAATCTCTTTATAAATCTTTTAATTAAAGCCCGTTAGCTGAAAGAATTTTAGAGTTTCCTTCAGATATTTGTCTAGACAATAGAGTTTTGATTCACGTATAGGAGTTAGTAGGGAACATTTGAATTTTTTTTTAGCATAAATAGAAATCTTATGGTGGGAATAACAAATAGAACTAATTTGGTTAAATTTGGCTTTACATATTATTTACAGTTTAGTACTAAACACCTTCTTATATTTCATTCAGTTATCATGTAATCATTCAAAGAATAATTTTCCCCAGAAGTAAGATTACAGTCAAATTTAATAACATATCATCTTATTTCAGAAAATTTAATTACATAGACTTTTATTTTCGTCTTGCACCTGACTCTTTAACGGCAAAAATTGTTGCAAATAGAACTAATTACTTAGTTCTGTTTTTAATTGGGAAACATTTCAATTTTTTCAAAGATTTCAATTTTTTTCATGCTTTGTTGATGGAAATAAAATGAAAACGACAAGTATAGAAATCTAAAAATGAAATACCATCCTTCATAGGTGAACAAAATAAATTTTACCACTTAAAGAAATTAAATCTGTAAGAATAGTATTATTTTCCGATATAAGAAAAATAAATTGATTCAAATAAAGATTGCTTTTTCTTGCGATAAATTTTACATAAGCAAATATCAACAAATTTATAAGGATAAAAGGAAAAATAGAACATTCGCTTTTTAAAAGCCATAACATAGAGCAACAATAACCCTTGTATTATTTTACTTGCTGCCTTTGGTGGCCAGCTGGTATTAATGGTCGCTCAAATGTTCAATTAAATGTTTTATGTTACTTGATCTTTTAACTTCTTTAAAATCTTTTTATGCTTCAGTTTTTATAGCTATAAAACGCACACCATTTTAGAAGCCTTTTTATCGTTCTATTCACTGGACTATGCATTAGGTGCTTGCATGCATTTTCACTTTCAAAGGACATTTATTGAGAAAAATTAGTACAATATACATGAATCAAAACATTTTCCTTATTTTCTACAACTTTTTCCCATTATCGTCCAATAAAACTTACCAATGATTGTCTTCAAATTTTTGGGTTCTTCCAGGTCGTTCTTTGTCATTGGCATCGAAACTACCCTTCTTAAATATGTTGAAGCCAAAACTGACAATTGGGATATGACGGAATGGCATCACCCTAAGTTTCTAAAAGTATCTGATTGGCTTTTGCAGCTAATTTCTTCAAATCGAATAATAAAAAGCAGTGAGCATGGGAATAGCAATTTAGAGCGTTCCATGATTTAGGCATTAATACACTGAATAACTCAATAAAACTAAATGGAAAACTTTCAAAATGATAAGGATAAAAGTAATAGTAAATTGATAACACCAAAAATCATTGTCGTTTGTATAGATAGTTCACACGTTAACCAATAGATGTCGCTGATTAAAATACATGCAAGCACCTAATATTTTCTCATTTTATTACCACAATTATCATTTTATATTGACCACTATTTATCCCCTTTTATTTCTCATAAAATTAAAACTTTAATTTGAAAAGTAAGTGATTAAATTTTAAATAATGTAAAAAAATTCTGAAAGAACAGAAGGTTTTTTAAAATATGGGTATACAAAAGATTTTTCAGCATTGCAGTCTTACATTTATCACAAAATGTTCGTTTTTAAAATATATGCACTATCTAAGAAGATTATTCAATAACATTTTTCTGGTTCAACATAAAATTCAATATATTGCAATAGAAAAGCAATTTTCAAGTGATAAAAACGGTAATATAGTTTTATACTTCCAATTACACGGCAGAAAAGAGCAGTAATATTTAAATATGAAAGCGCTTAAAACTTTTTTCTTTGTATCTTAATAGTGAAGTTAAAATTCAGTATAACAAAATTTCAAAATGTATATTTAAAAAACCGTTTTGAACAAATACCTACTCATTATGGAAAATATGCCATGTCGTTAAACTTTTATCTTTAACTATAGATTATTCGTAGGGCAATAAAAGCTATTTGCATTTCTTTAAAAGAGTAATTGCATACAAAATAGAGAATATATAGCTGTAAAATTACTTTAAATTATTTAAAAATAGATTTTTAAAATTTGAGTGACAATTCCATTGAGTTATTGAAAAGATTATCTTTTTGAATAGTAGTTCCAAAAGAAAGAAACTGTTTTTTATTTAAAATGCTCGCATATTAAAAATGTTGCATTAAATATTATTCACAAAAGATCAAAATTAAACTTTAAAATTCGTAATTTTTCAAAATATTTATTGACTCAAATTAAGCAAAAAATAATTCTTTATTCATTTAGCCAATTTTTATTAGATGCATTTGCTTATTACTAGTAGTTAAGAAATTAGTTGTTGGGTCTTTATTAGAATTGATATCTTGTATATAAAAACCATGTTTAAATAATATGTATATTTTAAAAAGCAACAAAAACTTTTTCTTGCATTTATTTCTCTAAAAAATACAATGTTTCATATTTATTTAATTCCACACATGCTGAAAATTCTAGTTTTAGTTTGTAATAAGCGTTTGCACAGTCTTGTAATTAGTGCTTTTATCAATGTGATAGTGACATATAAAAAAAAGCTAATTCTTCTCTTCAGAAATAGCATACACTGCATTGAATAGATTCAATTTTACTTTTATTTTATGTGAAATAAATTGTAGGAAAAACATAAAAAATATTTTTTGACAATTATTTTTTTTAAAAAGTGTTAAAAAAACTCTATCAGTAAAATTCAAGATGATGCAAAATTAAATTTCATATTGTCATATTTTCGAATGTTATCGCAAAAAAGTCTCCCATTTGTGATGCCTTTTTAATTAATTAAAGTAAAAACCACCCAAATATTCACCTTTCGCGGTATATTCATAAGGTTGGTACTTTTAAGTCAAATGATTCTTATCTA
This sequence comes from Argiope trifasciata, assembly GCA_026543055.1. Classification (NCBI taxonomy): domain Eukaryota; kingdom Metazoa; phylum Arthropoda; class Arachnida; order Araneae; family Araneidae; genus Argiope; species Argiope trifasciata. Next base: position 1,535,075 of record JAPMOQ010023706.1, read on the forward strand.
TACAGTATCAGCAGAGAACCATTCTGACACATACACATCTTTATTATTTTGTAAAAATTATCTCGATTTTGTGGATAAAATACTATATTAACATCTTGTTTTAAAATTATAAACTATCTATTTTGACGGCTTCCTTATATAGGGCTATCGCGTCTTCCCCATGACCTGGGCGTCATGGTTGTTCTCCATCTTTGTTTTATGTTTGAGGCGTGTGAAAGTGCCCCCCCCCAGTAAAAAGGTGTCGCGCAAGCGAGTGTGTGAGTGTCTTCTTCATTTACGCTTGAAGTCAGACTTTTGCCCTCTGGGTGCTCAGGGGTTTTCACCCTCAGTAGCTACTGCAAATTCCTTTCCGTGGAAACACGGACACGACATCATCAACTATATATTTTAAGAGTCAGTTCAACTTTATAAGAAAAACTTCAGGAATAGCATATACTTTTCGAAAATGCCTACATATCTCAAAATCTTATCATCTTCAGAAACGGGATAACACAAATTTGTTACGCAATTACCACAATGAGAAGTAAATATTTAAAAATATTACTAATTACAAATATTTGGTGGCCTGGAGATGGACGATTCAAAACGTGAAACCTGATTTCATAGGAGGGAAAACCCTAAATCTGGTGAACGCAAGATCTGAGTTCTATGCGTGAAAATTAAAAAAAAGAGTTCCAGTCTCTTCCCATTTCTATTTAACCCAGGTAACACAGCCTATGGCACTATATTGTACAATATTTGTGTGCTACTAGGGAATAACAGTTCAAAGTTGTAAAGAAGTCACTAAAAAGCCCTCTAGTTACTTCACACACACACACACACACACACACACACACACACACACATATATATATATATATAACCATAAAAGCATAAAAATAATTAAAACCCATTTCCTGAGTCAGCAAAAATTAAAACGAAATTAATTAGGGCGAAATCAAAATTACAATTTAATTCGGAATTAAATTTCTATTGGTTGCAGTTTTGATTCGGTTGTGTTCCTTTTTACTTGGCTCATTTTATGATTAAAAACATTCAATTTAATGATTAAAAACATTCAATATTTCTTCCAAGAGTTCATGAAGTTTATTTATGGATTTCAGCAATGAATTCAAACGATTCGCAATTCTTCGACTTATAAGAAAAATCTGTTTATTAAAATGTTTTACCTCTTCAATACATCTTCCAATAAAACATTTAAATCCAGCCAATATCTCTTTAGTCAGAACTGAATACAACTGCATAACACTAAACAATCATTGTTATTACATCCATCATCGACAACTTAGTAATGTAATGTAATATGCAATATACAGAACAGAATTTCCCATACATATTCCCCAAACGACATTTCATTCCCAAACTCTTATTCATAAAAGAGAGAGAGCGATGCCAAATTCAATAACGCGCATCCTGTGGCTGTATAATTTGGCGCATTGGAAACAGCCCAAGTTGTCCCGACCAGTAACTGGCACACAGATAAATTCATCACCGCCAAATAGAAAAAGGGTATCATTTTTATTTATATAGTAAATATAAGTCTGCAATAGAAGGGATAAATTTATTTCCATTTTATATGGCACTCCCCCAGGAAAGACGGGGTATTACATGACAAAGGAAAATATTTCTATTTAAATGTGCGAACAGGCAGCGTCAAGCGATTTATTTATTTTTGCTTTATTTTACCCTGAATCCTTTATCCACTCAATGTTTCTTCTAAACAATATTTATACAGGAATGTCGCGTTTTGTCACCGTTTGGATTTACGTTTGTTGCAATATATTTATGGGTTATATCAAGAAAAAAGAATTATCTTTTTTTGTTTAAGTTTAGTTTAGTAAGTTAATGTTCATTTTTAGTTTAAGTATTTACTATAATTAAAAATTTGTCTCAGAATTCACAGAGGTTCGTATATAACTATTTCAAAATACCGGTCGATATTTGCGTGATATCTTGATAAACACTAAATTTTGACTACATGTTTTTAATACTGAAGGGTGATTTTAATGTGATTACAGCAGAAGTTTAAGCTACTAGTTTAATTTCATTGTGAATCCTGAAAATAATTTTGCACCAGCAAGAATACTGAAAATAACAATCTGTTCCAAATTAACGCTAGATTTGAACTTTCTACCATTCTTGAAGTAAAATATTGGCAAACAAATAATAAAAACTTTCAACAGCTGATAGTTTAGGGTTAGGAAAAATCAGGTGTTACACGATAGAACAATATGTTTTCGTTATTGAACAATATTTTTTTAAAAAATGAAAGTCTGGTAGCCACAGTTCAAAAATTTGAGAATTGGCGCCCTACACCTTGAGTATTAACACCATTGGATTTCTTTTTATGGAATTATTTGAAGTCAAATGTCTATGCCAACAAGACCATAAGCATGTGTGCATAGAAGGGGGAAGTTCAATGCTTCATCAACAGCATTCAGCCACATTTTCTTGTGTACCCTCTACGGTGGCGAGGTCCAAACTCCATGACGAAAGTATCTCATCCTCATTTCGAGGTTCTCCTGAGGGGAGGGGATGAAGTTCAAATACAGACAGTACTTTATTTAAAGTACATTACATTAATTAGAACTATTGCTAGTAGAATATTTTTAAATACATTAATTAAAACTATTATTAGTAGAATATTCTTGAATTAAAAATACAGTGTCAAAACGGAAATAATACAGTTTAATAAATGGATTTTTTTTTAAATTAATGGAATTCAAATCGTAAGTGAAAAATAATGTTAGACCTTTTCTTGTTTTAATTAGAAAAAGATATCGTTCAGAGACTGACGAGTTCAATCAATTAACGGGACGATGCAGTGATTGAATTCAAACTTCAATAATTTTTAAATAAAAAATTTTAAAAAAAGGCGGAAATATACTTTATTCAATTTTTAATAACATTTCCATTTTAATTTTTTAAATCAATTTGGAGTTTTAAGATTAATTATTTATTTATTCATCGTTTTCATTTGGGCCGAAAAGAAATGCACAGAAACTTCTTACAGTTAGATGAAAAAGGTATTTTTTTTTCATAATATTATAAATAAAAATGAAAATCACAGTTAATTTTTTTATTTTGAAAATTAAATAAATCGGATAAAAATAAAATTAATCCCCAAACGATTCACCACTTGTAATAATTCAAAATCCATCCAAGCAAAAGCAACAAAGTAGGCTGTTTTTGCTGCACAGATTGCGCGTTACCTCCATCGATTTTTAACCTTTCAGGAAAAGTTCCTGCCTTTATTTTTTATTGCTTCTAATCTTTTTTAATTAAAAATCAGAATAAAATAAATCTTAAGGAATAAAAGAATGAATAAAATAAAATCATAACAGAAAAAATGCCGTTCGCATTAACTATTTGAAAAACGCAGATTCATGGATTTTATTTATAGGAGAGAAAATTATTCTTTTCTTTGGAAGAGGGGGAGGGATAGGGTTATAGTGGTTATTAATTTGGATTCTGCATCTTAAGTAAACTCTGAAATTAAAAGATTAAACAATTGTCTGAAACATTAATATTAATGTTTTTGCAACAGTTATCACGCGATAGAATGAAATTATAAGTAGAAATCTAAAACAAATTCTGCATAAATAATACTTAATACTTAAATTGTAAAATAACTATTAAATGCTTGAAAAAGTACAATAATAAATTATATTTCTGCAAATACATATAAATTGATTCCTTCTAGAAATAATGAGTTTTCAACGAAACACAATTATGAAAAGGACTATTTGGAAATTTAAAGTAATAAGATTTTTAGCATTATTACGTTTTTAGGATTACATGCTATCTGTAATTTTTATAAAATGTAATGTTGAAATCTTAGCATGAAATAAGAACAAAGAATATACTATCATAAATGCGAGACAGACGAGCAAAAGAACAATGTACCATATAATTATGTCTCGTAACATTATGATAATGACTAGTCGCGTAGATATGGATAAGTATGGATATTCTTTTTGGAAATTGTGAAATTTAAAAATCGTTTTGTGCAGAAAACATCTGCTGATACAACAAAGACAAACGATTTCATAATAAATGAATCAAGCATGAATATATTTTTCTTTTAAAATAATTCTTTTTAGTAAAAATATTTATCAAGCAATAATTAGTTCGAAATTCGGGATTAATTATTAAAACGAATTACACAAAATAGTAAAATTTTGAACCAAAATTACTTTAAACATTTAGAACGTTGTTATATATAATACTGGTGAAAGTATTGAGATCATTAAAATATCCAAACTTGAGATTTTGATGAATTTCTGTTTCAGATCTTTCTGAATTCGAAAAATACAATTTGGAATTACATCTTTCTGTTTGTCTATAAATACAACAGCTGAAAAATACATTGTAATAGGCGCATGACTTAGCATCACATTTGTATATTTCTATCAAAAGTGAAATCATTATTTAAATGATTTTCGTTCACAGGAACTTTGTCAAGGTGAGACCTAGTGAATATTATAAATACAAAACTTAAAGTGCGAGATAAAAAAATGTAGCACACGGTTCTAACATTTAAAATACAGATTCGAATCACATTTTGAGCCGAACTTTTCAAAGGGTTAACTGTTTTTCCATTTGTATATACGCATGATTGTAAAATAAATGAAATTAGGCATGTGATTTTGATATGATAATTATAGTTCTGAATCATATTTTGGTTTTCACTCAGTATACAAAAAAGACGCCCAAAATGCAAACTCCTTTTTTCTTCTTTACTACATTACAAAGCACGAAACGTTCATGTGTGATATTCTGAATTCAAAAATCTGGTACTCATGAGGCTCATGACTTATGATGTTTGAAGTACATAGATCTTATGCAGGTGGGAAAGATGATAACACCTTTATTAAAGTGATAAACTTTTAGAAATAATTTTTCTTTATTACCAATATCTAATCAGAAATAGTGCTTATAACGAATTTTTTCGTTTGTGTACATGATATGATGTATGCTATGTTGCGCTTGAGAATCAAATATACAGTTTGAACTTCTTTCTTACTGCTACTTTAATGCAGTTTACCATTTTGAGATAAGTATCATGAACTTCAATTCAATTTTCTAGCTTTTTGTGATTCTGAATAATTAATTTTCCATAAACGCGATTAGGCTGAAATGGCAAAAAAAAAAAAGTCAGAAAATGGATTTGGGTCTTTTCAACATATCTACGATTTGAGTGATAAGATCGCATGCTGAATCTCTTTCTTCAAGGCCGTTTCGTTTATAAACTATCGTATTCATATGTACATACGCAGACAGATTTACCGTGAGAGAATTCTAAACAAAATTCAAAATCAATACGAATGTTTGCGGTCATTTTCATGTTATTCAAAAAAAAAATTGCAGCATGTTATATATTTCTTGTAAATGAACGGGATGTTACAGAAAAATCCATCAGTTCGATGTACGTTGAAAATACTGACTGGCTCAATAACAGGCTCGATTTATTCCACACGAATCGCATGTAACGAAACATAGACTGAGTGGGCACAAAACAAAATTGGAGATGTCTACGATACCCATAAGCAATAAATTGTTATTAGATAATTGCTTCAGCATGAAACGCCTACAGAGAATTAGATGGCAATCAATACTTCAAACAGAAACTTCTCCTAACAACAATGACATTCAGTTTGATAATTCTTGTAGCTCTTGTGACAGGCCACTGAATGTTCTAGAAGAATCTTCGGAACTCGAGTCCCAATGAAACAATTTCCAAGATTCTCGAATATTCTGAGTACTTCATTTTTGTCAGCAATGCTGAGTATCCTTGACCCAGCATCCGTTAAAGCTATCTGTAAAACTGTCTTCCTTACCAGGAAACTAATTGCATGAAGAAGTAATACTACACATTTTTAAATGCAACAAAGAAGCAATCTAAATATTTTGTTTGCTTAAGTAATTGGTTTATTCTGGTTTCTTTTATATTTCTCTTGTCAACACAAGCACTAGATCTAACCATGCAACGTTTTTTTTTTTTTTTTTAATTTGAGACGATGTGAACAATTTTTGTGTGGCAATATGCTCCACCGAGAAAAAACTTTATCAATCCGATTAATTTTTAAATAATTAAATTTAAACCTTTTTTATATGGCATTTACAGTGCAATAAGTAAATAAGGACCAATTTTGATGCTGTGACTTCAAAGAAGAGTTGCATTCTATGCATAAAAATTTTTACTCCATGCAATTCATATGACTAAAAGTATTATAATATTAAAGACGATTTTAAAATTTTACTACATACATATAATCATTCTATAAATCTTAAAATATAATCTCTTATTACAATTAAATAAAACTTGATGATTTATTTCAAATCCTATTCATGATTAAATAATCTTCAAATATCATGCACTCTTCCTTCCATTTTTCAATAACATATGCCTCTAGAAATTTATAAATAAAAGAAAGCGAAACGTATTGGCTTTCAACTTTTAGCCACTCTTCGAAAGTTTAACAATACAATTCACTCTCATCTTTTTTTTCCGAGTTGGAAAACCATAAAACATGTCAAATAAAGCGGATTACTTCGTTTGATAGCCACAACCAAACGATAATCTATCAAAGCCTCGGTTCTTTTCTAAACAAACGATTTTGTGTGAAATAGAAAGATGGACGGTTTGCTCAGTATTGTTTATTTAATTTATCTGTCTGCCTAAAATGTGTTTAAAGTTTCTCAGCTGTTCATTATTATGACTTTTTTTTTTATTCCTTTGTTACTTTAGAAGTGAAAGAGATTCATTTTAATAAAATTGCTCTTCGAAAGCTTTTAATCAGTAAAAGAATTTAAACCATTATTTGAACTAAAGTATTAGTTGGGATTCGATGGTTATTTTGGAGAGAGAAAATTTATTTTTTTAATTTTGATTTTACAAATTACATCTATTTTTTTATGTAATCTAACAGGCAATACTGATAAAACTTATGGATTTAATACATCACAAGAAATAAATTTATTGGAAATATTTTTTCATTAAATATTCAAATTACATCTTTCAGGTTTAAATTCGTATAACATTGATTAAATGCAATATAAACCTTTAGATACCACAATAGAGTACTAACATGAATAACAGCAATTAAAATGTGTATAGCTTTAGATAGCCTGTCTTTCGACAACTTTCTTTAAGTGTTCTAAATATTTGATTAGAATTACATTGCTCATGTTATGTGCAATGTTAATGCGTTATAAAATTCATATAAATAAGTTATTATGTCATTAAGAATTTTAATACCAGAAAACTTACGCTGTATTTTTATCGATGCATACGTCACTTTTTAATTTATTTCTATCAAGAAGAAATTAAAAATTTCAATATTCTTAAAGAGTACCTTGCAACTACCTCCAATTGCGTTTGCACTTCCATTTTCTGGAGTTAAAAAAGTATATTTTTGAATACATGAATTATCTAGAAAATATATAATAAATTCTTTTGGAACTTCTTGTATTTGTAAAGTTCCTTGCTATAAAGAAAGTTCCTTAAAAAAACACGATGTATAACAATATACATTTTTATTATTTTAAAACAAAATTTCATAATATTATACAGAAGAAGCAGGTGGTTTTGAATGAAATCCAAATGGATGATGAAAAAAGACGATATATTCCATGAATATTTCTGAAAACAGGAATCACAGGTAACAAAAACATAATCAAAATACTTCCAATGGACAACAGTTGTAGGTCCAAAAACAGCAAATGTGGCAGAAAAAAGTATAGTAATTCTCAGAGTAAAGAGCTAGAGAACTTTCTTAACGATCAATACTCCAAAGAAATATTTTACCACAATGTGCTCATGTAGTCTTATATAGTTCACTGACAAAGCATGAGGTCACATGTAATTTTCCATAAGAATGATTGAATCTCGGTTATTAAAAGAGATGGGGCCTATATTTTCGCAAATTCGTTGTTAAGTAGCCAAATGCAGTCAAACAGTTTCTATAGACTAAACATTGTTTAGAACACGGAAAGGTTGTGTCTGATTTTCTTGATAAAACTTTCCCAAATAGATATTTTGGTAGAGATATCAAATCATTCAGTTCCCCTTTCTGATTATACAAGAAACAACTGAGATTGTGCAATGCAAGGGTACACAGCATCGTGTAATTTAGAAATCGAATCACCACACAAACAACTATTGTGACTTCGCAAATGCTTACTAGCATCTGCAAGGAAATGAAGAACAAATTTGATATCCTTAGGATATATAATGGTGCTATATTAAAGCGTATTAATAAAAAAAATTTGAATTGTTGATTAAATTCAATAACTCTTTATCCCCATCTTCTGTTCTGTATTATTTATAGTATATTTTTATTCAGTGAAGTATTCACGAAATTTCAGCATTTATATCTATTTGTTAGTCGCTTTTCCAGGCGGGAACTTCTCTGACTTATTCCTGTATACAAACCGAATCAATCTTATTAATTGATTCCTCATTTTTTTCTCCTTTCTGAGCAAAAGTTACCCGCCAAACTTAGAAATAACTAGTAAAGGGAAAGGGTTTTTTTCCCTTGTACTTACACAATATAATTTTATTTTTTATCTTTATAGTGGAATAAAGAAAATAGAATATACATAACTGAATAAAGTATTTTGTATTATACAAATTATTTCCAAAATTTAAGTTATGTTTTAATATAAGTCTGCAGTTTTGGTCCACAGGCTATATGACGAATTTCATTTATTTATAACGTTGTTCTTTTTTAGAAATTGAAACCTAGAGGGATTTTTAAAAAATCTAATTTGTATTTTTTTTTTAAGTCTAGTCTTCGATTTAGACGATAATATCCAAGACCAAATTTAGTCCGTTTAGCTTGCTAAAATTTTAAATACGGCGTTTATATGCAAGCATACAGAATGAATGAAAGTCATTTATGGACATATTCATTTATAGACATGTCGTAAATGAATTTTATCTACAATAAATACACATTTACATTTTTGAAAGAAGTATATATGTTATTTAATTTGCGTTACTATTACTAAGGCAGTTGAAAAAGAACTCAACAACAATTTATTAATTTTCAAATGCCCATGAACAGTAGTTCGTTACATTTCCTTATAATCATTATCTATTAATTTTTAAAAGAACATAAAATATTAGAGTCAAAGTAGCTTTAAGAGTAATTAATTACTAATTAATTATTATTGCATTAATATTGTACTATTACCTAACACTGAAAAGACTAAAGATGAATTCCCTCCAAATTTTTCAATTAAAAAATATCAGAGATTTCGATTTTATAAGTCATGGCAAACTTTCTTTAATTTTTAAAAATCATTTATTAATTATTTAAATTTATTTACATATAAGATAATTTTTTCTAAATATCTAAATGAATGTCTGACCTTTAAATAAATCTCGGATTCAAAACTATCTCAATACATCATAATTAACTTTTTGAGTTTCTCAGTAATTATGTTGACAGCCAGGCTAGCGTAAATCTAATTTTTAATTATTGTTTTGAATTTATAAAGGATTTAACCCTTTATTTACTGACTGTACTTAAAAATACCATTTAAATCTAGCTTATATCTTTACTAGATGACTATTTTTGCCGATGGTATTCTAAAGAACACGGGGAATGTAACCCGAATAACATGAAGTTAATACAAGCTAAAAGTAGGAATTAAAAATATTTAATTAATAATTAAACTAATTAAGATATTTCTGGTAATTACATTTTTTTCTTGGCTTCCCTGGGATTATTTTGCAAGGAAACTAAACGACTGGTGCAAAAATGAAGTTGAAAAATTGATGGCGACATAATTCAGTAAATAAAGGGTTAAAATGGAGAAATTCATCAATATCTATAGGGCGGTTTTCTTTTTTTAAAAAATTATAATATTTTCCCTGGTATACTTCAAATAAGAGAAAATTAAACAACTATTGCAACAAAATTTTTAGATCATTGGCATTTTATTATTAATGCTGAAGTCTTATCATATACATTTAATTTCATTTATTACAGTATATTATTATGTTCGGGATAAAATTTTAGTAAAATTTCATAAAAAACTTTTATTTACTTATTTTTTAATTTTTACAAAAGAAGAGCTAAAAAAAAACCACATAAATATATTAATTAAACGTCAAAAGTATACGATAAACATTCATTTGGTTTAGAATTTCTTGCCTGGATCCTATAATTAAAATGGATATTTATATCTATTATTTAAATGTTGGGATAAAACTGATAATTATTTTTAAAAAAATATTTTTTTACATATGGAATTTTTTTTGAAAAATGCAAAAACGAAAAACGAAAAGTTTTAAACGAATAGATAATTCATTATATAGAGTAAGAAATACAAAGCATGTTTTAAAACTACTACATGATATTTGAACAAAATTATGTATTGAATTTAAATTTATAGTTTTTTGAAAGAAATTCTAACCAAAATTTGGAGTTCAGGAAAATATCTATATATGTAAATATAAAATTAATGCATTACAGTATGAAAAAAAACAGAATTTTAATTTATGAAATAATTAATACGGAAACAAAATTCAAATGCTTTTTTATAAAGAAAATTGTAGAAAGATTATGCTTATTGCACAAAAATATCTTCGATATTTTCGACAAAAAAATATACCTTTCAATAAAGTTATCAATCTCAATTGCACCTTCAACCAAAAAAAGAGTATTAGCTTGTTCTCTAACAGATATCAAATCGACTTTAATTTAGTTTACCTGAATCCTTATAAGAAAATGATTCTAGAAATCACAGTGAGCGCTCGTCTCCAGACCATGAAACAACCACCCCCAGAGAAAAGCAGGAAAATTAGAATGATTATGTCGTTACAACTCAAACCTCACTCGCGGCAAAGATGCTCTCCCCTTCCCCTACTTCTCACAAATAAAGAAAACCGCTGCAGAAATTGTTGGGAGGAGGGGGTCGAATTCTTAATTAAAAGCAAGCACGCGGCAGAGTCCATCTTAAAGACATGTATTTTCATTAGACAAAAAGCGACGATTAACAGGACGCTCGCCAGTGTTAAAAGAGGGCAAGCGATTGTAATACGGGCGTTAATATTCTGCAGCGCTCGGGAACAATTTTACTTTCTAATCGATTTCGCATTCTTTCGCGCGCGGGCCACCCCGCCGAACTCAATAATAGCCGGTACAGCGAAAGTCTTAATAATGATTATAATAACGGGGGCCTTCCGCGAAGAATCTGAATATGAAAAGCGGGCTCCGGAAGAGCAATAAAGGCCCGGATCGATCCTGGGAGATCGAGGTCGCCGGGATTAGGATTATTCTTCGAGGAAAGTAAATGATGTCCTCGGGTTCCCTTGTTGGGGAAATGAAACGGGAGAGGGAAGGGGTTTTTGCGAAATGGAAAGTGGAGCTGCTCGTTAGAAAGGAGCTTTGAAGGAATTTGGGTGCCGATTTCATTCTTGAGGAAGATTTTTGATGAATCAAGTTATTCTTAATCAAAAGGATAAATTTGAGAAAACGGGTTAGTTGATAGTGTAAATTTTCGATAAATTTTATTATTTGGACTTGCAACGGACACCATTTGAAAACTCCATTTCCTCAGTTTGTTAATACTGAATTATTCTGAAAGTAGAATGCTGCCTCAATACACCCC
>JAPMOQ010023706.1:1551699-1576186 GCA_026543055.1 Argiope trifasciata
TATATATATATATATATATTGTCGTGTTTGAGATAGTAGGAAGGAAAGTGATTTCAGATCCTTACTTAGTCAATAGATATTTATTTAAGCATTTGCCATTAACAATTTTTCTGTCATCCTTAAGCGAATGAGAAAGCAAAGCACTTTCACTGTTACGCACTAATTGCCCTTGAATCCCTAAATGGGTCAGACGTCTGGGACACGCTGCCCATCGTACATTAAGCATTCGTCTGCTGCCGTAATTATTGGCAGGGGTAATTCAGAAATTTGTCTCTCTTAATTCGATAGATTAAGAGCAAAGGCAACGCAAAACAGGCCAAGAGCAAAAATAGTCAATACTTTTAAAAATGCAGACCACAATATCGGGAATTTCATGCAATTTTTCTGATATATTTAAATATATTAGAATAAATATTAGTAAAATTGAAACATTTAGAGCCTAGGAATCAGAAGTAATAAAGAATCCGGCCTGAGAATTTTCTCAAGGGTCACCCTCAGACAGGGATTCACTCAAGGAATTTTTTCTGTGAGGGATCTGACTTTCGTCAAGAAACTGACCCCTCGTGACCCAAAAATCCCAGAATATTCAGGTTTTAGAGACAAAATTAGTATCATAAAAGAAAAATACAAAATTTATACAAAAGTAATTCGAAAAATCATATATTTATTCTAAGGTTCAATAAATTCCGTAGGTAAAAGTTCATCTTTTTTTTGTTTCTTTTTGGATTAAATATATTAAGCAATTCACCAAATTACAGATTTGGAATCAAAGAATCAAAAGGAAAACACTGAAATGAATTATCGTAGGATTTTAAAACACGGAATTTTAAAATAAGTGCACAAATCCAAATGTGATGCAGAATTTTGCTGCTCCATAAATACTGACACCGTCTTTATCTGTTGTTTATAGTTTAGATCATAGGTTCTGAAAGAAAGAAAAAATACCTCAGCATATCCTGTTCGAGGGCAATGAAGCCTTTTATGGGGCAGCACCAGTTCCAGTGCCAATGGAAGACGTGGAAGATAGAAGACCAATGGAAGACGTGCCAATGGAAGATAGAAGAACAACCGATATTTGCACTTGACCATTTAGGTTTTTGATATCACAAAATACCTGAACTAGTATTTTTACATAGTATTTTTGTATTTTTAGTATATACTAGTATTTTTACATAGTATTTACAAGTATTTTTGTTGCAAGAATTCCCCGAATAAGGTTTTAGCCGGGAAAATATAAAATCCTCCTATTTGGAAGAGGAACTCGCAGAACTATCGTAGAATTATGAGTAAAATTGAGAAATGGATACCAAAAATTATGGCTACAAAAATTAATAGCAGTTGAGATATATTAAGTCTACGTGCAAAATGCAAAACATAATGATGTTTTATATTTTATTCTTCCTTTTTATTCTTGTTTCAGACACTTTTCATCGTTTCTTCTGTTAACTTTCAGTTCCTTTACCATCTTTTCTTATATTTTTATTGGATTTTTATTATGTTTGCATGTAATTATGTATATATATATATATATATATATATATATATATATATATATATGCAGAAAATGAGAGAGAGAGAGAGAGAGAGATTTAGCATTTTTGATATGAAGCAATATTAATTAAAAAACAGGATTAATCTAAGATTATACCCATTCCAATATTTATTTACAATTTCCTCAACCAGAGAGAAAGCGGTCCCCCCTAAAATTTCTCGGATACTCTCTAGTAAGAGTTGTTTACCCCCTCCTCTTCCTCTCCCATTCAGGGGGTACCTCAAAAATAAGGAGAGAGGCCTCCAGTATGGTGGCTGTTTCTCGCCTCCCTGGTGGGTACAGAATTAATGGAAATCCCCGCTTATCGATGAGCAGGTAAGAGTAGTATCGTGGGCGTCAATGACCCTTACTAAATTATTATTTTTGACAGTTGCTGTTGCGGCGTTCCAGTCATTCAGATTTTTAAGTGCTTTCGGAAGGGTCGGAGTAGTCAGTTAAGGTTAAGATTCTTCCTGTCTTCACTCAAGCAAAAAATCTGATCAATCTGAGGGAAATTTGTGAAGCTCGGACACGGTCATGAGTATCATAAGTGGTTAAGGTTAAGATTCCTCCCTTCCTCTCTGAAGCAAAAAATCTTTACAATCTGAGAGAAATTTGGGAACATCGGACAAAGTAATGAGTGCCATAAATGTAAAAAATTTTATTTTCAAAGTACTGCTCATTAGCATTTTGTGCATCGTTATATAGCTAAGAAACTCCATGATGCTTTTTGAAGGCTTTTTTTAAAAATCAGAAATCAAAATTTGACCATTTTAATCTCACGTATATACATCAAATTTCTTTAATCTAAGTCATCGAAGTTTCGAATAGTCACTTTTGCATTCATATGCACATATTGTCAGATGGTTAGTTCACTGAAGAATTGCAATCAAAATTTAACGAATTTGCACTTTAGATTCCCCAAAAATTAGCACCAACTCTTTATATTTTGCTACTATCATACTCACTTGCTCTCATATTGGCAAACTTCCTATGAATTGATACCTTTCAAAATTTGCTGTATAAAAACTCAATCTGTATCGCTGTACTCTATATCAAATTTAATCAACATAGCTGAATGTACTTTTGCTCTCAGATATAATTTTTAAATTGTTTTTTCCGATAGAAAAGTAGAGATTCGTGAACATCTGGAATTCAATTTTTTTTCGACGGCCTTCCCTTTCTATTCGAAAATGTATAAAAAGCACAATACAGGAGATGGTTCAAAGTTTTGTTCCCATATTTGCCATATGTGACTTCTCCTGGTCGCACTGACAACATTCTTAAGTTTCATTACTATGTCAAGCTTCCTTGAGGAATATCTTCTGTTCAGTATTTTTATCTTACTTTCAATAATTTGTTTTAAAGTTTTTTAATCCTTTCGTTGCTTACATGGGAATTATTATCATTAAAAAGTGTTCGGAATAATTCTCCAATGTTATTTATTAATTAGAATAATATAATAATACTAATTTATTACTTAGAATAATAATCTCAATTTTTAATCATTAATTATAATTATATTAATCACAATTGTTTCTATTATTTATAATCATATTAATTTCAATAGTTATTTATTAATTAGAATTAAATTCATTTAAATTGTTATTTATTAATTAGAACTATATTCATTTAAATTGTTATTTATTAATTAGAACTATATTCATTTAAATTGTTATTTATTAATTAGAATTATATTAATTGTTAATGTGCTAAAATGTCGTTGAAATTGTTCCGAATAATTATCAATTGTTATTTATTAATTATATTAATCTCAATGGTTATATTTTATTTATAATTATATTATTTTCGATTGTTATTTATTAATTAGAATTGTATTAATGTCAAATGTGATTTATTAATTAGAATTACTTCAATTTTTAATGGACTAAAAATGTCTGAAATTAGTTTGAATAATTATCAATCGTCATTTATTAAGATTTTAAATGGTTATTTAATAATTAGAATTATACTAATTGTTAATGAATTTATAATATCGTTGAAATTATTTTGAATAATTATCAATTTATATTTATTAATTAAGATTTATCTTCATTTCAGGGATGTTAACGGATTAAAAGTATTATTACATGAATTTAATTATAAAAGTTCCAAAAGCTGGGATGCGAAATCATATTTTCTTTTTAAAAAATCAAGATTGCATTTTCACATCAAAAATTAAGTTTCTAAGTTTGGCTAAAGAACAAAATGCATCTGCTTATTTTCTTTCTCTTATATAAAATTACATGGTATTACATCTTTCCAGAAAAAAAATGCAACTGAAAGGGAAAAAAAATCCCTCTTTCGAATTAAATTTTCGCACCTGCTACTCCGTTCTAAAGTGAATTTTTTCACCCTCAAGAAATATATTTATTCCTCCTTAAGAAATGGTTTCCTCGAAATTCTTTCAAAACAATACTTTTTTGTGCGTGTGTCGGAAACAACTGTAATATTAGCTTTCTATTTAAGGGAAGACCAACAAAGGCGATAAAGAAATAGCCAGATTGGTTTTCACTTAAAAAATAAACTAAGTGCTACGAATTTAAACTGTTCACATTTGAAAATTGAAAAAAAAAAATCTTTATATTTATATATATATATTTATAAAAAAACAAGAATTTTTTTTAATCTTGAAAAACTCTGCAGAAACTTTCGTTACCAAGTTGTTATTTGCGATCGAGCAAAATTGAGAAAGTAACATAACAAACAAGCAAGGAAAAACGCAAACTAAAAATAAAATAAAAGCATCTTCTTTAAATTGTAAATTGAGAGGGAAAGATTTACTTCATTTCACATCTCCCTCTTTCTTCAAAGACAACTTTCTTGAAAGGAAAAACAAATTTAAAGAAAGTATTTCATTCGATTGAAAACTTCCTTGTCGGCAAATATTGCAAACAGATTTTTCCTCCCACCCAAACAGCAGCAAAGACGAGGATAGATGCACATAAACTTTGATAGAATGATATTTTTCACCCATCCAGGTATCATATCTTTATTTCTCCAGTAGAAAACTAAAAAAAAGGAAAGAAAATTCACATTTTTTCCCCATGGAAAATTTTTCCATTTATCAGTTTCAATCACGTATTAAAGCGGACAGTTCCCATTATATCGTCGCAGAACGGCGATTCATCCAGCCACTGGCTATGAATAGGAATGGCAGTTATTTTATTGATGGTAATGTTCCCAGGGAATAGGCGATTTGGAGATTTTTCCTGAGAATATTCCCCGTTGGAAAACAACAATGGGGAAATTTGAGTGAAAACTCCCTCCTTCTTCCTAATTCTTTTTCCTGCTTGGCGTCGCCAGAAAGAGAATCTTTACTGGTGAGAAATTAATATTTGCTTTCGAACCATTCTTGAAAGCGTTCTCGATTTTTACCTGAGAATCCCTTGGGCCTGAACGCTGAACGGGAGTAATTTTTAATGAAAACGTTTCTGAGAGTATTTTTTTTCCTTGGGGAATATTGCATGCCTTCAAAAGAAGTTTGTCGGGTATTTATTTGACTTCGGTGGAAAATGAGGTTTAATTTTCCAAACCAGAAATCATGCTAAAACATATTTTTATCAAAGTAAGAAATGTTTTACACAAAGAACATTCAAAGTTGCCAAATGAGAAAATATACAGTTATTTCGTTAAATGCATTTCAGAGCGACGAGTCGCTAGTCGCTGAAGATGATCATTTTCCTACAACTCAAAACAAAAGCTCGAATAAAAATGAAACCATGTATGCACGCACGCACACACATGTACACATTTATATTATATATAATGTGTGGGGGGGCGGTGTCGTGATGGCGAAGCAATAATAAGTCCAGATGATACTTTAGAATTTAATGAATGACAATGAAGTCAGATTAATGATGAACAAATGGTGATGACTAATTTACAGAATGGAGTGGATGATCAAGTTCGTCTTTTAACAATACTTCGTAATTTCGAGTTCCGTCTTTACACATACGTCCTGAGTTGTTTTAGAACGTAATCATTCCTCGTCTAGACATGAACTGCCCTTTGCTCACGTTTTCTCCACCAGAGGGCTGCTTAGTAGTGGGAAGTTAGTTCACAGTCGACGCTTAATGGCGGGAAGTGGTATACCTGGCACCATATATATATACACGCTAGTAGCACAAAAATATTATATGATATTAATCAATATTCGAAATATTGTTTAACATCTTATAATATCGCACAATATTGTACAATACAGTGCGACAGACTGTGCTACTTGGAAAATGCTGTATAATTTGAAAGATGTTTGTCCAATATAAGATAGATACCTGCATTCCTAAACAACAAAACAAAAAGAATTGTCTTTGAAATGTTAACTTCGATTTATTTCACCACGGTAGTCATAATTTGTACAGAGAAAAAGCGATAGGCGATGCGCCATTCTACATCACGATACAAGAGCAAAAGAGGCAAAACAATTTTCCCTTTAGTTGGATTTACTATATGATACTGAAAAGGATTTCTTCGCCAAGTATTTAGAAAAGGGAATCATAAATATCTTTGAAAGAATGTTGTAAGCATTTGGAATTTTTTTCCCTTCGCTCTGAGAGTGGAAAATGCAAAATTGATCAGATTTCTTAGGTACATAAAGAAGTAATGAAATAAAAAAGTGGGAATTGGAGCAGGAAATTGGAGAACATTTTAGAAAGAAATTAACATGGAATATTTTTTTTAAAACTAGGAAATTAACCAAAGAAATTTAATGAAAATATTTTGACTTATAAGTAAATTAATATTAAAAAGTTTAAATTAAAATTTGAATACGTGTTCTCCAAAGAAAAAGAATCTATAAATAAACCATTTCGCTTACATTTTTTAAACATTTCTGCATTTTGTTACACTCTCATTTTGTTACACAGTAGGACTTCGTGGGCTTTCATATGAATGTAATATTTGTTGGTTTGTGACTCACCAAGATATTTTCCGATATATATAACATATATATCGGAATTTCTTGATATATATTATATTAACACATGGTATTTTTCGATATTCTTCGACATTCTGAATATCGGACAACATTATGAAGATATCGTACCAGTGTTGTTGAAAATTTCGCGCTATTAAAAATATTCCGTGCAAAATAAAAAGCAATAAGTCTCAAAAATAAATAAGATGATTCAATGATGATTTTTTTTCTTGACCTAAACAAAAAAAAATCTCATAATTCAAGGAAAAAAAATCGATATATTGTTGGGATTTATGGCACTTTACGAGTCCGTACGCAGTAATCTGACAACGACTTAAATCGAGTGAGCGTATTGTTACTTTGTATCCTCAGATTAAGTACCTGTTAATGTTATTGTTGTGAACTTATAGTACTTTACAAACCGTCTGACAGTTATCTATCAGCGATGTAAGCCGAATGAACATCTCTTGTTTTTTCAGTACAGCCAAATAGAGCCAAGAGTATGACTAAGCTACTTCATGTGTCACATTCGCTTGCACAACCCCTTTTTACAGGGAGGGGGAGGGGGCACATCCATAGCAGATAGAATACAGATGAAGAAGAATCGTGCCCTAATCGGGATTCCCATATCACGGGGAAGACGGGGTTCCACCTATGCCGACAGGACACCGGCAAAAATCAGTATTCAAAGCTTGAAATGAAAAATAAATTAATAAATATCATAAAGCAGCTTTTTTTTAGAAAAAGCAATGAAAAACATTAAATGTCTCAAGCATTTCAAGAGCAGATTTGGAAACGTTGCTGATACTTTTTTCTTCTTCAAGACCTTTTAATCAGATATGGTGGAATAATCAAGAATTTAGAAAAATCTCTTTTCGGCGGCAAAGAAACGTGCAGAATTTCCTAGAGTATTGGAAGCACTTCACTTCACTTTGGAATGCTGCCAGCAGACGACATTCTACGGAATGGAGTTGAGAAGTTTTATAACTAATTACGGTTCATAGCCAGAACTAATCACGGCCCAGAAACTGCTTTTGAAATATGATTTGGTCCTTTTTAATTTAGAATTCTGCAGAGAATATTCATCGCAGATAAGTGGAAGATGATATTGATAACCGACACGAACATCAGGGGAATTCTTAAAGCCACGAGTCTGGCTTTAGTATTAATTACACGAGACATGTAATAAAATGGCTTTACATGGAGTTCGGCAGATAAGAAAGCAATAAAATGGACCATATTTTATCCGTCATTTCAACTTAGATAATGAAGAATATGCTTAATTATATTGGCTAGAGGAAAGTTTAAATAAATAGCTTCTGATTTTTACATCAGAATGATAGCAACAGCAGCGAAATTCTTAAAAAATATATAACTTGATGATTTCAGACAGAATTCTCATAAACAATTAAATTCTTTTGAGCATATAATTCCAAAGAAAAAAAGAAACAAAATTTCGCAAATTTTGTGGCATCAAAAAATTAAAAAAAAATCATTTTAAATATATAACACAGATTAATATTCAAAATGAAAAAAAAATCTTTAAGAATGGAAATATGCAATATAATTTATTGTACTTCAAAGTTAATATAAAACATCAAATAATATGTTTTTATTATCAAATTATTTATCAATTTTGAATAAATTTTAAGAAATAGTCAACATGGACAGTTGCGAAAGACAAAATTAATAAAATCAAACAATCCACCATTTTTAACGACAACTGTGTCTACAGCATTTTGACTTACATGATTTTTTTTCATTTATTTACATAATTCTCTCGTAGTTTAATCAATTTAATGAAAAAAAAATGTTTATAATGTTAAGCTGAATGGCTGAGTAACCATATTTTCTAACGATAGTATAAAATATATAACACCAGGCATAAAAGTCTATGCAAAAGGTAAGATATATTTTAACCCCTCTCCCCTCAACAAACCTGGATGAATAACTGAAAATTTGTGGATTTCATTGCCAGTAGATTATCGGTGAATAGGTGAAAATCTAGAATCAAAATTAGTGAATTAAAAAGCTTTATTAAGTGATCTTATATAACAACATATATCCGCAATATATTCAAACATATTCAACTAATAAATTGTGATGGAAGATGAAATACTTCTGAACATTCTTATATCATCGAAGCACCGTCAGTGCATGTGAACAAGCAGACAAGAACTCTGCGGTAAGATTAAATGACACAGCATCCACAGTGAAGTAAAAATAAAGTACAATCAATAAAAAAAATTCTAAATTGAAAAATTTCAGAATTATTTCAAATAAACATACACAGATTTTCGCCTCAAAAAATTGAGAGAACACTTGTGAAACTTTTGCAATATCCCGCATGAAAATAAAGTATCAGTGCTAAGTTTCATGTTTTTTTACCTTTATAATGACCTCTATACGTCTTTGTACCAATTTTTGATGGTATCTGAAGATATTTTATTCCATTTTTACGTTTGGAATATTTTTTGCATTGAAGCTTGCAAAAGAAAAGATGAAACAAAGAAAAGGTAATAATTTCTATTAGAAATAAATCAATAATTTTATATGCGACAATATGTTTAAATATAATATTATTTAACAACAAAATTAATATTTTTATAATACAATCATTTGAAAAAAATGACAAAAATTCTCGAATTAAATTTGTGCAAAAATATATTCATTAGTGAATAATCAAAGAAAATTTCAATAAAGAATCAACTCATCGAATTAATTAAATATTAATGGTGTAATTTCTGAATTAAAAAATATATGATATAAATTAATGAGTTTTTAAGTAGATTCGATAAACGATCAGATCACAATATCTTATTAGATTTTTCATATATATTTAATCATGAAAAGTTATTGCATGCTTCTCTAATATAATATTTTTAGAATTTTTTAAATGTATATACATGTTATCTTTAAAATATGGATTTCGCTATTTCTTACAATACGATGACATTTCATGAAATAACCCGATAATCTATGAAATAACTAATAAGCAATAATCAATTAAATCTTTATTTCTTAGAATGTGCCACATCTGAAATAACTAGAAAAGCTATGAAATAACTGACAAATAATGAATAGTTAACAGGAATTTCGCTATTTCTTAGAACATTTCATTTCATGAAATAACTTATTAATCATGAACAGTTAACATAAATTTCATTACTTCTTACAGTACGTCATTTCATGCAATAACTAAATAATGTATGGAATTACTGATAAGACACGAACAGTTAATATTATTTCTTTACTGGCTAGAATATATCATTTCTTGAAATAAACAAGTCATGGGCAGTTAATGAATTTCGTAATTTTGTAGAATATGACAATTCATAAAATAATTGAAATGTCATGAACAGTTAATATGAGTTTCGTTATTTCTTAAAAATTTGCCATCTCGTGTAAAATCTATACATGATCTGAACTATAAATTTTAATTGTAATATATATATATATGCAATACGTACATTAGAATATTTAAAAAATACGAAATGTCATAAAATATATAAAAAATGTATAATACATTTTTATGACAAAAAGATGCAGACGGTTTTACGAAGACGCACCATTAAAACCGCAGTTTGCAAACAATAAATTTATACTGGACAAACGCCACAGCATTTCGCTCTCCTATTTCATTCTCTCTCTCTCTTTTTTTTTTTTTTTTTTTTTTTGAATAATACCTGAAAAGGAAGAACACTCAACACCTCGTTCTCGCATGGCATGACACTATCAGCTGCGCAAACAAACGCATTCAATCGAATCAGAACTGCAATGCAGCTGACGGTCAACAGTTAGAGTAGTCGGAAGAGGAAAAAAATAAAAATTTGTAACTTTATTTTTGTTTCTATTTTCATAAACCGTGTGCGGAGAATATCGTTTGTTCCAGCTTTCAAAATGACTCACAGAATTTTGTTTTTTGTTTCGAACTTCTAAGGAACGTCACATTTATACAAAGTTTATACTTAAAATAAATATTTTGTTGTATAACGAATACTTTTTTGTTTGATTAAAAATGCAACTCGCTGCTGCTTTTGAAAACAGTCTGTTAATAATTGGATTGGTTTTTTTTCTTTAAATTTTTTTTGTTGAATATATATATTTATTTATTATTTAAACAGAAGTTTTCTTTGGTTTTGAAAATATATGCTTATTAATAAAAATAAATATCAACGAATTATTCTCTCAGTTGATTAAATCGAAACTAAATTTTAATACGATTCATGTCCGTTTAGCTTTTTTCAAATAAACAATATATATTTTTCGATGTATAATTTTTTATGTATTCAGTTTTAAATATCGACCAATCAAGTTCACTTGGGAAGAGATAGAAATTTTTATTTCTATAAAGACAAACATAAAATCTACTGCTAACAATTTGTCCTCATGATTAGATTTCATAATATAATATTTTTCCTAAAAAAAAGGAAGAAAAGAAAATGATGCAACTTTTTGAAATATTTTCAAAACGCTAAACCATTAATAATAGAAAACTACCATCTAAAATTTTTAAAAAATCAACACAGAAAACAAAGAAAGAAAAACCATTGATTCCAAAATATTTTAAAGTTATTCTAAATTCCAATAATATAATAGATTTGGAATAACTGCTTAATTCTAAAATATAACAGATATTAATACAAAAATTAAAATTATATATATATATATATATATATATATATATATATATATATATATATATAACCCTAACAGCGAAATAGGGAAGTTTAAAAAATATCTATATATCATTGTATAACAGGCTGAAGTCCATTTAGAAGAATGTTTTTTATATTATAATGAGAGCATTGAAAAAGGTTTTAAGGTGTTTTCTGCAAAATTTGAGCAGATATTTGCAGTTAAAATTATTAACGTTTCGTGACTTATAATTATACAAAGAAAATTAAGAATTTATACTAAAAAAAATTTTCAGCTTTTCCCAGACGTGGAACGAAGTGAAATTTAAGCAACCAAAAAAGGCGAAATAACAATAAAAAAGTCTCGTAGAAAGGTAACTGAAGATATATTTTTCATTATACATATACGAAAAATAAATAAAAATATTTTATAAAAATATACAAAAAAAATTTAATGTAAACACCATTTCCCTATTAGAATTATTTTTATTGTCAATAAATATACATAAAAATAGATTAAACGTTAACTATTGGAACATTTAATATTCACAAAGCTCAAAATAAAAAAAATTTAAAACAAATTCGAAAAAATAAATTTTAATTTTAATTATTTCTGTTTATATTTGTCATTATTCACTATTTTTTTTAACTGAATTAAAGACTTAAGTTGTCTATATAATGTAAGCTGTCTTTTTAGTTATTAAACATGCTTGGAACGAAATATAATTTTTATAAAACCATTTTTCCATCTTCTATTCAGGGAAAGAAAGTCAAAGAAATTTTTTAAATCAAATTTTCAAAAAATCAGACGTTTATGGATTAAAATGAAAAGAAATCAAAGAAAATATAAATCTTTTTGCTGTCGCACTATTTTTATACGCATTTTTCTTTGCAAATGCTGCAAATATAAAAATGGCTCGGAATTTTTAAGATGAGACGCAATATATCTGGATGACATTCCTGACGGCCACCCGAAGACAGCAAATTTATTAGAAGAATGGTATTCCCAGGTCTTGAAGAATATAATCAATTATCTGGCAGCGTCACGTCGGCAAATAGCCGTGAAATAAAAGAGGCATAAAGTGTATCTTTTGATAAATAAAAAAATGATATTGGGGATATAAGTGAAAAAAAAAATTTAAAATCTCTGAATATCATTTATTCTACAGATTTTTTTAAAACTTCGATTAATAAATCTCTTTTTTTTTATTTTGTAATTTCAATATTTTTTTTACCATGATTTAGGACATTGTTTTAAATTTAGGCAAACACTAATAAATTACTGTTCATATAATAAATATACTTCCAAGGATATTAATCAAAAGTTTTGTTAATTTGGAACTTCTATGTAAAAATATAAAAATCATTCGATTACATAGATAATTACATGCATATGGACAGACTGACTTCCCTTTGACGGATTTCATCAAAATATCAATGGAGAACTGTAATTTTAGATTAAAGATGAAATACTAAATTTTATCCTCTAGCGAACTCTATTATCAAGTGATCGTGTCTATAGATATTCTAATTTAATTATAGTAATATGTTTTTCAGAATCATTGTCTAAAAATTGGAAGATTCATTAAAAAAAATCGAATTTTTTTTCACTACTACTATGTTCTTTTAAAAATATTTTGTATAAGAAAAAAAAAATGTCTTTCATCATTTATTATTATTGGTAAGAAAAATATTTTTTATAAACAAAAAGGCTAATGTTTCTATTAATTTATATTTCTTTCTAAAATATGGGTTGATTAATATATATTTTCAAATTTCAATCTTCAGTGTCAAGCATAAACAAATCCATTATCAAAAATCAGAATCAAAGAGCGATGATTATTTGGAGGGTTTGTCCAATTTTATATGAGATGAGATTTTTTTTTTCATTCACAACTCCGATTTTGAATTAAATTTAGCAAAACAATTAAATACACCAGATAATGATGACAAGAAATAATAATTCCATTCCTGCAGTAAGTTTTTCAATTATTTTCATGCATACTTCTACAGTAAAATTGATACAATTTAGATGTTTCGCATTTTAGATTCTTTTTGGAATCCTAGAATTTTATGTAAACTTAATGTAAAATATTGAATGTAATTCACATTAATTTTTATTCATTCAAATTCTGAAATAAAAAGGGTAAAAAAAAGAGAAAAAGTCGCCTGTTGAATAATTCGTATCTTGTGTTTTTAGCGACTGCCAGTAAATAATTTTTAAAGCACTAGTTCTTACATTCGAAGACTAATATGCTCTAGAAAGTATTCAATAAAAAAAGAAAAAGAGGTTTCTACACATTAGAATCGAATTATATTAAATAATTTCACGATTTACTGTAAAATTATTAATTATTTGATAATGACTTATAAGCTAATAATTAATTATGGCATTTGAATTTCCAAAATATAAAGTACTGCATAAAATTTGCTTATAAAAAATTATTTATTTATTAATTTTTATAAAGATTTGTGATTGTCTTAATAATTACTATAATTAAAATGAATGAGAATTAAGTAAAATATTAATAATTATATATTAAAGTGATTAAATATAACAAATTAAAATATAACTACTATAAAATTACAATAAAAATACTATTGCTCTATTTTTTATTGGGAAATTAATGTTTAAGTACAACTAAAGTATTGTTGTCCATATTGATCAACTGGTTCTCCAGGAATTTTGGCTGTGTATGCTTTCATTTAATTATATTACGCTTAACTTAATATAATGATTCTCCAAGAAATTATTTGTAAGCATCAAATTGTGTTATAGACTTAAGTCAAGTTATTTTAGCAGCCTTATACCAATTCCTTTCATTATACCCATATTAACTTTATTCTCAAATGTTCACTTGTTCCCCAATCCCCTTCAACTTTTTCTATTTCATTCATTCAACTGAAGTTTTTAAAAATTCCTTAGGTAGGCGTTTCCCACCGGTGAAGGGATTGAAAAAACTGTCGGCCAAGCGAATTCTTTTTAAAAGATCTTTATGATTCCCTTGACTGAGTCGACATCGACACGTGTAAATAAATCCATATTAGAATCTCATTGTATATAAGCACTTGGAAAATTATATCCCCTCTCTTTAGAGTTTTTCCTCACTTTGCTCTGTGTCTTTCTGTGTTGATGTGCTCGTCGCTTATGTTTGTATATGAATCGGGCCTCCTGGAAGGGAATAAAATGAATTTAAAATATTTAAATTGTGTGTGTGTGTTATATATGAAAATTTAGAAAGAAAAAATGAGAGAAATTATAGCTGGTAAAAAAAAATTCAGGTTCAGATTACATTTTTGAAATTTAAAAGTTTGTACCCATTTTAGCCTTTCTTATCTTTACAGCCTTTTTTTTTTTGGGTTAAATACTTTCATTTTCTTTCACTGTAATTATTTTAAGACCCAATTTTCTTGAAGTCAGAATCTAGATAACTCAAAGTGTTATTTTGGTCCCGTCAACAACTAATTCAAGAAGCTCCAAGTGTACTTAAAATCTCATTAAATTGAAGATATCGACATATGGAGTATCGTTAAATCGGTATACAAGTGTGTCTTTATATGTCTGTTTTTTTTTAATAAATGAAAAAAATAGGCCGTCATATTTTGCCATTGATTGGGATATATTACTTCTTAACTTCTGAGAAAAAATATTACCCCAAAACCTGATAAAAGAAATCCATTTTCTTCCGATTTCTGACAGGAAGAAAAGTATTTTCGATTACCGAATTCCTTGCGGGGGACTCCACTGGGATCCGCACGAAGATCGGTGGATCCTCCCCAAGGATTCATCTTCACCTTCAAACGAACAAACAACAAAACGAGAGAAAGAAATCCACTGTTTTTAACAATCCATCACCTTTTTAAGACGCACAGTTACCGCTCGGCATCATTAATACAAAACAACAGCTCTTACAGAGGGGTGGGGGAAGGCTCATTCTTCTAACTTTTAAAATAAAAAAAAGAAGGGGTGGAAGACAAAAAAAAGTCCAGGTTCGAATGTGTTTGCGGATGGTACGTGCTTAAAAAGCGATTGGGGGCCTTCAGAATCTGTCCGTTCGTCTCTCTTTACACGCAGATGACTCAGCAAAATCGATTTCCGAACTCTACGTCAGCCCTCCTTTCCCCCCTCTTCGTCAACCCCTGTGCCTCCTCGAAGCTTTTGTACCTTCTCTCTGCCTCCCTTCAATCAATAAATGCCTGCTTTCCTATCTCCACGTTCGAAAAGCACCTTCTAGTCCATCCCCTCCCCATCTTTCACTTCTACCTTCCATTTCGTTTTTATTCCGAATAGAATATGAAGTAGTCGAAATTTTTTGGTTTTTTTTTTTTCAGTTTAGTTTTATTTTTTGGTTTCAATTCTTTCTTGCTGTCATTCTTTCCTTCTGGGTTTGTCATCATTGTTATCTGGGAATATACCCCAGCTTTTTCCACACGGCTTACTTGCCAGCTAGGAGTTATTGTGACGAGGGGGTAAAGAGTTAAGAAACACATGCTTTTAACTCGGGAGTCGAAATAAATAAGGTAAACCGTCGGGTGTATGTTAATCTGTGCTTGGAGATTGGGGGTTTAACCAAGAAGAAGTAGGGCTGATCGATCCTGGTTGAAAAAAGTCGCACTTCTTTTTTTGACTGGTGTCACTAGACTTGGAGTTCTTGGGGGGAAAAAGAGTTCGGCAGCAGCTTATTTTTTGTGGTTAGAATAGTTAAGTTGTCTCTAAGAAAGCTGACGGGATCGATCAAATTTTCATTTCAAATGGAATCCGTTTAAGTTAAAAGAGAGTTATAGGTATTCGATTTCCCTATAATGAAATAATTTAATTTCTTCACCAAAAGCTACGAGTAATATTTATTATTCCAAGATTATTTACTGCGAATAGTTTGGTATTTTTTTATTTATTACCACCTCTATGATCCCTTCTTCTGATTTTTTATAGTTATCTGAAGAATGATTGCTTACAAATGAAAATTGAAAAGCTGAACAATAAAATAAAAACGTCATGTATTTCATTTCAACAATGATATCTGTTGTTGAAAGCTACAGCAAAACATTGAAAAGATAATTTCAAAAGTGTGTAAAATCATATTTTAGAACTGTATTTTTCGGAATATTTAGTATTATATTATAAATAATATAATACTATATAACTAAATATTAGTGTAATTAAAATATAATGGCAATATTAACATTTGTGGGAAAATGTTTACTTTCTAGTTAATTAATTAAAATGTTTAACAATTTTTCATTTTCAGTCTCCAAAATATATATGTCGCAAAATATTCAAAATCATATGACATCAAAATATATATGATGGGTCAAATGATCTGGCATATAGAGAGTTAAAATACCCATTTATCTTTATCACTAGTAGATACAAATGGCGGTTAAAAATACTGCTAACCCAATAAAATTCGATCCTTTATTTCTAATAGCTTTTTAATCAATAATTATTTTTAACAAATGATTTCTTCCATTTTTATTAAAATAATCAATTACATTGTAATAATGGAAAAGAACTTTCAGCCGAAAACTTTTTCAGTCACTCTAAACAACGTTTAAATGAATGGAAATCAATTCATTTTTTTTTTTTTTGTTAGTTAGTTTGAAACGTATTCACATAGTCCTTCGGATTTATGATAACCTATTTCATAAATATACGTAAAAAAATTTCATTCATTTGCTTGGTTCTTTTTTTTTTAAAGTTTTTAGCAAGAGCTTCAAGACATTCTATAGAAAGCGTTACCTTATTAGTAAAAGTTGCCTAACACATTTAAAATAGTTTAACTAATTTTTCACCCGTTTTCTCTCTTCGTTCTCTTTTCGATCACACTAAAAATAAAAAGCATTTAGATGTAGAAGGCAACTTTAACGGCAAAAAGATTGTTTTTAATATAAACGAATTCTCAACTGCTTTACACATCGAAACAACTTAAAACTTATTTTCACTTTATTCAATATAAACTCTCCATCAAATTAGAAAATATATTTTTCCATTCTTGATAATATAGAATTTTCTTAACACAAAATAATATAAAAATTAGTACATTAGTACAAAATATAAAAATAAAAACTCCCCCCCCCCCTCCTAAAAAACAGCTGCAAGGTATTCATAGAAACTATTTATTTCAAGTCAAAAAAATTTAAATGATTCATAGATTTTTGTAATGATGTAAATTCTTTTAAATAGTATATATATTTTTTTGTTTCATCAAAGAAACTGTTTACAAATATGCATGTCATTTCCTACAGCTTGCCTGCATACTTTATTATTTTTTATTATTCTATTATTATTATTATTATTATTTTATTTTTATTATTATTTTATTTTTATTTTTATTTATTTCTTTATTATTTTTTATTATGAAAATTCCGGAGTTATACACGTATGCTTATTGTGTGAGGTATTTAAAGAAATAAGGAATATACCAGAAGGAGTGAAAAATATAAACAAATGAAAGGGAATACACACAGTGCTATCTACACTTTCGACACTGTAATTTGTAATATATGTGTATCGCATTAATACATATCAAAATTTGCACCTTAATCATTTTCAGATTTTTGAATGACACTCACAAGTAAAGGAACCATCATCAAAGCCAATGCAATGTTGTATTGAATTTATAATAAATAAAAATAAATCTGGCGTAATTAAATTAGTTACTGACGTAAACTAAAAACTAAAGATAATAAAACTGGCATAATTTTTTTAAAAAACGGCAATTTCTTTCTTTTTAATTCCTACTATTAGTTCACACTCTCTCTACATTAATATATTTACATATCCAGTTAAAATTTTCAATCGTTAATAAAATACTTTTTATTCATCCGCTCACGTTCAAATGCATATTTTAAAACTTGTAATGAATGATACTTGTTATGCTGTTAATACAGTTTTTTTTTTTTCAAATACTTATTTATTAATTTTCAATACTTTAAATAGAGTTTTAACAGTTTGTAATGGAAATAGAAATCAACGGACAATAACTCCATTGGTAAAATGCTAGAATTTCAATATTTTTCACGTGAAGGTGAAGAATGCGAGTTAAATTCTTGCGAAAATCAATAATTATTTCTGATAATATTTTTTTAATAATTATTTAATATAAAGAAACTAAAATAAAAGTTTTCTTTGCTGAACTAAGTAGGAATTGTATCTTATATTATATTATATATAAGAATTTGAATTGCGTTTGCGTTTACTTTCATAAGTTATTTATTACATATATGAAAAATCATATTTGTGCGATAATATTTTTGGAAGTTATAGCCGAAAAACGTGGAAATTTCGCTTAATTTTTCATTAATTCAAATTCTTATCAGAAATTCAAAAAAAAAAAAGTTTTCCGAGGTGCACATTCCCCACCTCCAAGGTATATATGTACCAAATTTGGCAACTGTATGTCCACCGGTCTGGCTTGCAGAGCTCCAACACACACGCACATGGAGCTTTATTATAAGTACAGATTACGTGTTCAAGGTCATTTTTTTTAAGGCTTTGGTATAACATTCACGATCAAATCAACCCTTGCAAATAAAAATTTAAATTCCAAACCCAAGTCAAAATTCACATTTTTACCAGAAAATTCCAAACCCCCTTCAACTCCGTCCCCAAAGGGTGGTCATCACCTGTTCCCGGGGTGAGAAAGGGGGGGACCGGAACTGCTCGAGGCAGCGGTCGCATCCGATCCGCACCGGAAGCGGAGGATTCAATTCCGTCCTCTTCGGCTTCCCAGAGTCACCCAATCCGCGGCTCGGGGCGAGGGTAACGCGAGACAGTGACGGCCGATTAGCATGAGCCGGGCCGTCACTTTTTCTCGGCGACGTATTATTGACCCCCGCGGAATTAAGACTGTACGGGGGAGGATTGGGTTCTGGAAATGGGTTTGAGTTACTTGCTATTGTTAGGGAAGGAAAGGAAATGTGGTGATCTGAGGAAAGGGGATGTAAGGTTGGAATCTTTTGTTTGAGGATTTGGAATCTATAATTATTCTCAATTTCTACTCTTTTCCATTACACCCGTCTCCTTTCAGGGGAAAAAAATGTATTCGTCCTCATTTTTTCAATTCTTACAATTAGTTACCACTCTTGTTATATTGATATATTTGTATATCTTGTTCACATTTTCAATCGGTAATAAAATAGTTTTTATTCATCCAATCAAGCCCAAATGTATCTTGAAGTGGATGGCACTTGATGCTGATACAGTTTTTTTTTTCTCAAATATCAATTCATTAATTAAATTTAATACATTTTTAATGCTTTAAATCGTAGCAATTTGTAGTAAAAATTAAAATCGTTACAAATTTAGGAGTTTGTAATGAAGGTCTCAAGTAAAATCCTACTCAATCCAGGGGTAGCGGATTGGAGTGAGTGGAAATCAAACCTGAGATCTTTTGGTTCGTACCCGCGTAACATAACTATTAGACAAAATCGATCACTAGTGTCTATTACTGGCTTATTCAGATACCACTTCAATACTCTCCTACCAGTGAGTTTACGGAAAGACGAACGATTGTTAGAGCCGACCGTTTTTGGTGAGCGTGTGATAGTTACTGCTGCATCAAATGAGTCTGACTACTTTGGTTGCTGCATCAAGTGAATCTGACTCTGCGTTGCTGATGAAGAGTGTTGACGCTGTTACGTCAAGTGAGTCCGATGGCTTTGCTTTTGGTTGTGTTTTCTGCGGATGGATGGCGCTACAACAGCTGTCTGAAGGTTCATTTTCTGAGGTCACCAATGTAGCGGATTGGATAGAATGGAAATCGAACCTGAGACCCTTTAGTTCACAGCCGCGTAACATAACCATTCCACAAAAGCGATCACTAGTGTGCAGTGGCTGTTATTGGCTTATTAAGATACCACTACACAGGTAGCACCTCAATCTGTAAAATGCAAAGATTTGAGTATTTTTCACGTGAAGATGAAGAATGCGAGTTCAGTTTTTACGAAAATCAATCTTTTTTTATATTTAATAAATTTTTGATAAGTATTTCCTAAAAGTTAACTAAAAAGTTTTCTCTATTGATCAAAGTATAAATTAATTTTCTTTAAATAACTTGTTTTATTAGAAATCTTTTCTAAAAATTTCAAAATTGAGAAGTAACAAGAAAGAATCCTATTAAATGATAAATAGGGAACGATTCTACTTGATATTGTACTCAACGAAGCAATAAATAATAATCAAAATCAAAATTTCTTGAAATCTCTTTTACACGAGAAGAAAATTTAGGAACATATATAAGGATTTTTTGATTTTCATGGGATGAATACTAAAAAATTGGTACATCAGAGAGTTAAGACTATAACTTCATTATGAGGCAGTTTAAAATAATAGACCAGCCTCAGGAACAGTTGTTTAATTATTTTCTAAGTTCTACATTTCATAAGGCAACAGGAATACGAAAATACAAGACGCCCACTTAGAATATAATCGAATAATGACCCCCCCCCCCTCTGCAGAAAGTTCGCTCGAAATATACCTTGATGTTAATAAGGTAACGCCATCTGCTGCATCAAAAGCGAAGGTAGTAGAGTTAAGTAACCGATACCATGCTAAATACTTCTGTTTTTAAATTTTTGTATAAAATATATTGAAAAAATACCTACGAAGCAAAATTTTAAATCGATTTAATATTTAAATTAATTAATTTAAACAAAAAAATTAAGGAACACGTTTTTAAAATGTATTGAAAGTATAAAATGACTTCTGATATCACATAGAGGTAGCCAAAAAATTTCTGATAGTGAATTTTGTTTTCATAGCATTGTACTTGGGATTATACGTGTGGGTCTAGAAGTAATTATTCTATACTTTTTAGTATGTTTTAAAAACTTGTTACCCAATTTTTTAAATATATAAATCGTTTTTTTGTT
The DNA here is from genome assembly GCA_026543055.1 of Argiope trifasciata. Lineage (NCBI taxonomy): Eukaryota > Metazoa > Arthropoda > Arachnida > Araneae > Araneidae > Argiope > Argiope trifasciata. The sequence goes on from JAPMOQ010023706.1 coordinate 1,572,659, forward strand.
GTTGTTTTTTCATCGTACATTTTGTAATCGATTTTAAAATACTATCAGATCAGTAACCTAATAACTTGACATGGCGCGATCGGTATTGAATAAAGAAAAGTGTTAGGAAATTTTATCTTAGTATGTCGTTATTAGTTTAAATAATAATAATTAGATTGCATAAAATTTCAGCATTTACACTAAACATCACAGCATGAAGTTTAAGAACACTTGTCTAGAAGAAATGAAATATAGGAGTCATACACTAAAACGAAAGACATGAAATCGAATACAAAATTTGTATAGTGTTTCAGATAAAATTTTTTATTTAAATGTAAAATTTTTTCAGGAAATATTTTGAAGTCATTATTTTATATAGTATGTATTAAAATAATAAATTAAATTTATTTAATATCATATAAATAATCAAATAACTTCAAATATTAAATTTCGTCCAATTCTTTAAAAACATTAATTTTAAAATATTCTTTTTAAAGTTACATTAGAACAAAATAATTAAATTTAAAACTGAGTGTTCTATGCAAAATGAAATACAAAATCAATTTTTTTAAAACCCTTCATCAAATTTGAATTTTAAAAATGCACCACAAAATGTTACTTAATCTTACCTTGAAAATATGAAAATGGAATTTTTCGGGTTTTTGGGTTCAGGTTGATAAGAAATCTCTCTACACAAAGTATGGGATTTTCATTCAGGTCGACTGACATTTTCCAAGCATGGTGACAATTCCTAAAATTTCTGTAAAGAAAAAAAAATATTATTAGATTCTGAGCCAAAAAACTCTACCTAATACATAAAAATCAAACCAATATAATAATAATCATGAAAAGGACATTCCTTTGAAAAGTAAATTCTTAAAAAGCGTACATATCTTTGAGTTTTATTTTATCAGCCGATGAAATTCTGATGGGACAAAATGTTAAACCAACTTGACTGGTGTTTTTTGGATTTAAAAAAAAATTCTCTCGTTCAAAGTGGGTGGTTATAAATTTAGTAATTAGAACATTGAAAATTATTTTTTATTACTTATATTTAAAAATTTGTTTTAAAAATCATTGAAATCAAGGAGTAAATTTGAAAAGAAATAAAATTGTTATCACAAGAAAGTTAAACTTCAGCGCGAGTGTGTTGGAAGTTATTGAGAAGAAACATTGGTGGTGGCAGCCTCAAACAGTAGAAAGTTTAATTTACATTTAAGAAATTGGATGGAAATCTATCTTTTTTTTCTTCGGGGTAGGGGGTAGGAATCCGTCGGAGCGATATTTTCAATTTTAATTAATTAAATGTTAAGAGGGATTTTGGCACTTTCCGTCAACAGTTCCAAAAAATAAATTTTATGCCGCTTCAAAATTTAAAAATTTTCATTTCAGTGACATTAATTTAAATTAATTTTAAAGAAAAATTTTCTGAATTTTGACAATTATTTAAACTTATTTTAACACTAATTTCCAAAAATAAAATAAAAAATGTTTACAATGCCATATCGCCAAAGTGGCGAAAATCGAAATGGCTGGTAAGGTTATATATATATATATATATATATATATATATATATATATATATATATAGCGTCTCTAGAAAAATTACATTGCTTGTTTATTTCGGCTGCCATATTGGCTATAAACTCAAAACTTCAGAATAGATTTATATTGAAAACTGAGCAGTTTAGCTATTCCTATCCCATTCACTTATGAATAAAATTAGTTTCATTTTCTAAACACTTAATGAGGCAAATAAAGATATACACTGATGGGAAAAAAATCCCAACACTAGGATGGAGCTGTGCTAGATAAACGAAATTTGGTAGGGGTGTTTATACATCTGAAAGATGACGTCGATTCAAATTTCGAGCTACGCGCGTAAGTGTGGTGCTAGTAGCGACACTATGAACATGCAAATGAGGTTTGCTTTAAATAAACGCTGTAAGGTTCGTGATCGTTATTTACAGTTGTGATTTGACGTAGTGGGTTAATGTTAGTCAAGGATGCCTCTGAGAAGACGAAGAAGCCATTATCAACAGCTCACTGAGTTTGAACGAGGTCGTGTTGTAGGGCTACGTGAAGGTGGGTTTTCTTTCCGTGATATTGCTGAAAGACTGACAGGAATGTATCCACTGTGCATGAGTATTGGCGGCAGTGATCAAGGGAAGGTACTGCTTCAAGAAGACCAGGTTCCGGGCGGCCACGTGGTACTACTAAGAGGGAAGACCGTCGTATTCGGCGTATGGCTGTGGCTAATCATACTGCGTCTGCAGCTGAAATTCGAGCTGCAATTGGCACCACAGTGAACAATGAACTGTTACAAATCGGTTACTTCAAGGACAGCTCCAAGCCAGACGCCTTGTACAATGCATTCCACTGACTTCAAACCACTGACGTTTGCGACGTGAGTGGTGTCAAACTAGAGCTCATTGGAGGACGGAGTGGAGATCTGTTGTGTTTTCTGATGAAAGCCGGTTCGGCCTTGGTCGCAGTGATAGCCGTTTGTTGGTTAGAAGGAGGCCAGGGGAACGCCTGCTAGTGACCTGTCTGCGGCCTACACACACAGGGCCTACTCCTGGAGTTATGGTTTGGGGAGCAATTTCGTATGACAGCAGGAGCACTCTCGTGGTTATCCCATGCACCCTGACTGCAAATTTATACGTCAGTCTAGTGATACAACCTGTTGTGCTGCCATTCATGAACAGCATTCAAAGGGGTGTTTTCCAACAGGATAACGCTCGCTCTCATACCGCTGTTGTAACCCAACATGCTCTACAGAGTGTCGAAATGTTGCCTTGGCCTGCTAGATCACCAGAGTTTTCTCCAATCGAGCACGTATGAAACATCATTGGACGACAACTCCAGCGTCATCCATAACCAGCATTAACCGTCCCTGTATTGACCAACCAAGTGCAACAGGCATGGAACTCCATCCCACAAACTGATATCCGACACCTGTACGACATAATGCATGCACGTTTGTAGGCTTGCATTCAAAATTCTGGCGGTTACACCAGTTACTAATGTACCAACATTTCACATTTGAATTGGCTCTTCTCGCCAATGACTCTACCTGTGATTTTGAAACTTTAATTAATTAAATATGTCACCTAGACAAATGTATTCCTAAAATTTCATTACTGAACAATAATTTTTTCTTGGTGTAATGATTTTTTCCCCTCAGTGTATGTCAATTATTCACATCTAACACTAGATTTCACCTTGAGAAATATTTATAAGTCATTTTCTTCAAACACTGTCACATTGACACTGCGCCACTACATTGATATTGTGTCAAAAGAGAGAAAAAAATGTCATTGGAAAATGTAAAAAGTTCCATACATGCAAAATCTACGAACGTAACAAAAAATCATAAGCGGTTTAAATTGGATTATACAAGAAAGATAAGAGCAGCTTCGTCATAGGATGTTGAAGAAAAATATTTTCTTTGCATTAAGACAAAAAAAATCGTACCTTCTTAAATCATATTTCATTATTAAAATATATGACGATACATATTAATATATATACAAAGAGGGGGGAAAA